>VMBQ01000454.1:113036-206914 GCA_007657795.1 Dreissena rostriformis
GTTTTAATGGAAAATTAATATGACATTCCACGTAAATTAACAAATTATTAGTTTCGTCTAAATCCAATCCTATGTATAGAGAAATATGGTATTTATAACCGACCAATGACGTAACACTATGCAACTTTCAATTTACACTGTGCTATATGGCAATAAATGGAATTGGAACAGTAGTAGTGTTTTCAGACCTGGAATAGCATTACTTGTAAGTTTTAATTAACATTCTTCTTATGCAATCAGTAAAATAATGTTTATATTTTATGTTCAATAAGTGATTGCACGATTATTCTGTGGTTTTATATGAATTTGCAGCCGTTAAAGCTTCCGACATAACTTCATGTCGGAACGATGCTATTGCAAAATGACGTTAAACGATATGAGGTCGATGTATCGACCTCATATTTATAGGAGTAGTATATATATCAGAAAACTACTTCACTGTTGTAGTGTCGCGAAATTATATTGTTTTCTTTGAAATGACACAAATGCTTCTCATTTTATTGTAAATAGTATGACCTTTTGGGGAGAAACATAATTAAAATGAATAACGGATTACAATCGATGTTGATATCATTATATTAACTATGAAATAATACAGATAAGTCTTACCAACATACACCAATCGTTTCGTGTTCGCCATTTTAGGTTACATGCCACTAATGTGTGTGTATTTCATAGTTTACTTACAGCTCCCTCCGAGTCATACAGGGTTGACCTGCCCCGGAACCCTTTTAGTGGAGAAATTTTAATTTAGATCCAAAGTAGGTCAAATTTA
Organism: Dreissena rostriformis; assembly: GCA_007657795.1. Taxonomy (NCBI): domain Eukaryota; kingdom Metazoa; phylum Mollusca; class Bivalvia; order Myida; family Dreissenidae; genus Dreissena; species Dreissena rostriformis. The sequence goes on from VMBQ01000454.1 coordinate 113,812, forward strand.
CACCGTCTGTCCTGTTATTCGCCAAGCGGTCGCTTATTTACGAAATTATTCAAAGATTGACTCGCCCTGAGCGTTCATACTGCATAAAAGCCCGAAAAATAAGAACCAATCCTTAAATAAACGGTGAAAAAAGCATAAAATAAAACGAAAATTTGTTGGAATCGGTTGAATACGATTTGAATTCACTCTTGATCATAGAAAAAAAAATTCAATGATAACTCGTGAAATAAAAACGACATTCCACCGATTCCAACAAATATCCTCTATGTATTCTATAAACGAATCATCCAGCACGGGTCTTCCAAGTTCTTTAAGAGTTGCGTTCTTACGTGGCGTGCGTGCGTGCGTGCGTTCGTTAGTTACTTCGTTCGTTCGTTCGTTCGTTCTTTCGTTGCAGAATAGCCTCTATATCGATGCAGAACTTTTCATATTTGTTATCCTTCGCTGTTAACATATGAATACAAGATAAAAATTACATTATTCGTATTTTTTGTATTATACATAATCATAATAAATATTGAATATAACTTTCAATTATGGATTTAGGTGCTATTTAGATAGATGACTGTAGATTCAGGTAGATTTGGGTTGATTCCTTTAAACCGATGAAATGTCACCATTGATTTACAATCCGTATGTCATTTAATATACAACTTTCAACTTGAGTAAAAAGTTATGTTAATGGTTCGCAAGTAGGAGCCCATAACCATGCATACCGTTAACCGTTTCTTTCATAACATACATTTATGAAATTAAAAAAGGTATGTCATGTGATATGTTAGAAAGATTTTGACATGTGCAGTCGAGTCGCCAATAGCGGAAATTCCCCAATAGTGGAACAAAATCATGTTTAATGATACATACTTTTCTTACTGCTTTCTTATTTACAAAAATGATTATGTCATTGTGTCAAAATGTTATCCGAGTTTTACAAAGGGCCACGCAATAATGCTTCAACAATCCCCCTATCCCTAAACGCTTGACTGACAAGCTTTCAATCGTGAACAAAATTTTGCATACAACAGTCTAGACGACAATTCGAATACTTCCGGGATGACCAGCATGAGAGTGTTATCATCAACCTGACGGACGACAGAACTGCAGGTACAGACACAACGGACAAAATGGCGACACAATGTGGACATCTGGACTGTGTTGTCGTATTATTTTACAAATAAATAATTCCTTTTACCGAATGTGTGCAAAAATAAATATTTTTTTAAAAAACGTTATGCATACAATACTTACTACATGTATATGCATTTTTAACAATTTAATAGTATATTAATACAAGTTTATTAGCAATTAACTCACTTTTTAAATACACTATCGGACTCGAAGTTGGTAGGACGAGCATTATACCATGAGGCTATTCGCTCTATAATTCGGTATTGGTTACTACGCTTATAAACCCTGGTTTAAACATGAAACAAAAAATACCTGTCGGATACTCAAGGCGGAACGAGGATGTAAATAGCGCATTCAACCATTGTTAAACTATTCAATCGTTGACATTTGAGAAAAAAAGTGACTATAGCAGTAGTTGTTGTGGTGGTAGAAGTATTCCTAGATTATTGTAAGTATTATAATTGTTAAGACATTAACAGCATGCTTAAATCTCAATTGCCTTTAATTTTGTGTTGATATCTTTGGAACGGTATTGCGAAGATACGCTCACATATTTGCCAGTCTATAATTGGTGTCGATTATAGTCTTTATATTAAAAATGTCACCAATACATTAAACAAGTCCCGAAACTAAGTATTGTAATACATAAATTAAGATAATTTTTGTACATTAAGTTGGATGATATTATTTATATATCATTTAGTTAGATTTTTTTAAATATCAACGGAACTTCATTAACGCCATATAATAAGTATTTGATAAAATCGATAGTATTGGATAAAATAGATAGAAACAAATGTGAGCAGATATCAAGCATATATACATATGTGTTTACGGTTAAGCGCATTTTGAAATCCAATCATATTTCATACAAATCGATCCTAATGCATTCAAAGTATATACAAGCTTAACCCACACACGAAACAGTGTAAACTTCCCTTCGCTTAATGTCTACTTTCAGTTGGATATACGTACACGTCATTCAATATTTACCTATAACAGGGATAACTATGGTTAAGCGGGTTTCTATAAATATTCGTGACTGATGTGTCCAGGTGTAACCTTTTATGGAGTACATTGTAGAGAAAGTGGTTTAAATGGCTCGATCATTGACACTGGCTAACATTGTGCTGAAAATAATCTGAAAAGCTGATTAGAACTTGGACTATAAAACGTATGAAGGTCACTCTTAATATTCTTTAAGTATATGAGATACTAGTATTCCATGGACGGCGCAGTAATCAAAGCAGGTGATGTTGGAAATGAAAGTTATAACCGAAATGAGTACGTTGATAGTAATACGGATACAATGGCAGCTACGCTTGGACACAACCCTTATATAAACAAGGTAAACAGCGGTTTTCATATATTTCGTTATTAACACAGTGATTTAATTTTCAGTGTACTTGCATGGTACTATTAAAGAAATCTTAAGTGTTAAAACTTACGTAGCAACATGTTATTAAATAGATTCGTGAAAACTATAGTTAATACGTGTTGTATATTGCTGTTCGTTTTTATACTTAACATTATATTAAACAGACACGAAACACTATAAAGTCCGTATATAATTTACTTACAGGATAAACTATATTACTTAAAATGAGTCACGAAAATGACCCCAATGACTGATCACAATTATAGTTTAGTGTGTTCACGTGCGCAAATAATGCAATAATTGTTTATTTTCTTTTTATATTGGTGAAACAACTACCGTGTTTGAGGTGATACGTTTTGTACTTGTGCCATCAATATTGACTTTTATTTGCAGTACTTTACGCTTGTAACTCAAGGTGACTTCTTGCTTCGAGGTCTACATATTTCATCGATCACCGGTAAGCTGTATTTTGCATAGCTCGAGGCGAAATGAGCGAGTTCATTTTGCGATGCTTTATTGATAAAACCATGGCGACAGCTTGGTTAATTATTTTCTCAACGTCTCAGCACTCGGTATGTGTCATTGTGTTCGAGTGACATTTGTATACCTTGATATAATAGACATAACGCTGTTTATCTGAATCGATATGAAGAAACGAATGATGTTTTTTATAAGCATTATACAAAATCCTGCATTTATTTACTAACAGATTTGAGTTTTGTTTAAATAATACATCACAGCGTGCATGTTTTTTTGTATTTGTCAAAAGCATTATACGCTATTTAGGTTTAAAGTCGTAAGTCAACAATTTATTGAAGTATATAATCGCAAGAACTTGATTTTATGCACGATGAGTTCTCTAAGATTTTAAACCTATATAAATCTATTAATTGTCAAGGTATAAATCTCGTCATCACATTTGTATATGCACATATTTAAACTCAGTTATTTCAGCCTACGCATTTATAAAACCACTTAACATATTGCGACATCTGGTTCGATCTGATACGCCCATAATACGGTATAAATATTTTGAGAGATATTCATAAGCACGAATCTACTATACTCAACACTAGATTATATTCGTCTGAACAATAATTAAAATTGTTGTAATAAATTACGACTCGTATATAATTATGTATTGACACAAACTGTATTAAAAAATGTCACAATTGTGTAGTTGATATGGTGTCCATCTAATGACCGGTCGGTTTTGGGTTTGATCCTCGCGTGGGAAGCCCATCATTTTTCCAAAATACTGATTTCCACAGGAATTGGACTTGAGAGAGAGTCTGTGTAAGTCTAGGCTTCATGGATGAGTTAAAATTCATATGCGTAACTAATATTTTTTCTTTATACAGGCGTAGTCTTGGCTTTGGTGTTTGTGTTGACATTGACCTTAATACTGGAGGTGCTGGACCACTGGCTTCACATCCAAAAGGAACGGCAAACATATCTGCCCCGCACTAGGTGAACCTTTTTGACACGTGTTAGTCAGCAGTATGTTTCATATATTTTAAAAGGTTCTGTTTCACCAACGACAAATCCCAATTTTCTGGGCTCTTGATACTAAATATCAAACGTGAATTTCACCCGAATTGTCAAGTTTTTCTCAACATGTTTTGTTGTCATTAACGGGCAATTCATGCTATGATTTATCTGATACAATCATATTATCTCTATATTGTTTGTGTTCACAATAAGGAAATGTTTGATGATAGGGAACATGCCCTGTTTCTCAATCCATTCAAAACATCGGGCGATAACTGTATTTCAGGAATATTTTATGATCCTTTTTTCAAGAACTATATTTATCACATGCCATACCCTGTTTCCCATGTAATATAACCATAGCATATATTTTTATATTACACATGCGTAATAATCTTTTAAAGCGTTTTCGTTGGCTTAGTTTTTGTTTATTGACCAATCGCATTTTGTTATTTTGCTGAAATGACGTTGCAACGTCAAATGACGTCACGAAATGTAAACAACATTCGGGATTTATCATTATGTTTGCGTAAATATTTATTTAATTTGCTCATTTAAAAGCATGTGATAAAAAAGGTCTGACACTCGTTGTCATATCATACCATATTTTATTAAACTCGGCCAGGAAATTCGTTAGTAAGCTCGCCAAAGGCTCGCTAACTAACAAAATTCCTGAACTCGTTTAATAAAATATGGTATCATATGACAACTCATGCCAGATCCTATATATGTATTCAAACTTCAAAGTAAAGGTTTCGTGGTTGATTTAGCCCTTTTTTCATGAGAAAAGAGTGCTCTTTACTACATAAGTAACATAAAATTTATACACCGTAATGATTTCTTGTTGGTGTTTAGCTTAGCGAGAGATGACATCATATCAGTAGCGAAAGTAAACATCTTTGTTTCGTCTTACAGAAATCCAACAGACGCAGACAATCGTATTCAATGGATGATCACGTGTCACCGAATAGCAACGCTGGTGATTGGTCACGTGGTTCTGGTTTGTGTAATGAGGAGGAACATTTGGCTTCTGATAATGGTAGTGATAGGCTCGGGATTCGGACACTTCTTTCTTAAACCCTTAGTACTTCTGCGTCTGCCTAACTACGCGAGCGACCGACGAGGATATTTAGTAAACATGCCAAAGGAAATGAGTTATGAAATGAAACTTGTTCCTGTATCAAGAGCTGATAACGATGGTGAGACTACGAATAAAGATAATAATTGTTGCACAAAGGGAACCGAGTCATGGTTGAGTGACTCTAGCAGTTCAGACTGAGATTAGAAACAATTTTCTAAATGTGTTCGATATTTATTACTTAAAATAATCCCCGCCATCAGAGAAGTTATGGTTGCTTTGTAGACGGTATGTTTGTTTTGTAAGGTGCTTTTAGAATATTATCAGATATTTTTAGCAATGGATTATCAGGGACATTGGAAATTGAACAATCAACAAAGATCATGGCGATAATTTTGGACACCGCTTAGATCCAGCACGGTTTGTTATGGTAAGGGAGATAATCTTCTACAACACTCATTTGTGTGGAGGATAAGAGTTATAATCTATCGGATTATTAGAATCGGATAAAAATACTATCTTAAATGGAACTTATTTATGAGTGAAACGACGTGGACAAACACCTAAGCATGTATCTTATATCTGTTAGGCGTATGTGCAATTTCTTTTTCATTTATAAAAATGTTGAACGGTCATTATAGTTATACAGTTTTATTTACATATTCTTGGAATGCTCAGCGTATAGAAATACTTTGAGCTGTTGGAGCTGTTAAGAAACTAAATACTGATGTACAGTCATATATTTACACTCCTGTTGACAGTATTTCAGTTAATAATGCGATTCGTATGTGTATGTCGCGTAGAAAAACACTTGTTATTATGTTATCAGCATTTTTAATTAACACGTCATTCTGTCAATCAAACTCTAACATTAATATTGATCGACCAATTAGTGATTGATAAATCTGAGGGTCGGTTGCTATCTGTTTGTCCGCCTTTTTCCTCGACAAGCTAAATGTCGAGGTTACCATTATTATTTAACGAGTTTCGTTTATCTTCTTCAAAGAAACGTAAACGAAAATTGGTTTACCGGTGTCAATGGTGTATATGTAACTTAGACAGTCGGTGTCCACAATGATAGTGTGTTGGCGTTGAATTTATACCATTTCCAAAGCCGAAATATGATCTCGACAAGTGTGAGTGTTTGGCTTCATTATGTAAAATTACCGAAATCCCATAATAGAAGGTTAATTTATTTTTGAAAATGACCACATTTATTTGTGATTAATTTTATCATTATAAAGATGGGTAAATGTTATATAAGCAAAACTAACAAAGAATTATATCACGTTTATATGTAAAGCATAGGGGATTTCTGTACCAGTTTTGCATAACTTCCCGAAATCCCCGTCATAAATCTTTATTTTGTGTCAAAAACAAGTCATTTGAAACTATGTTGTGTTAATATGTTGAACCACAGCATCGATACATGCCATTGTAGAATCGTTATTTATATATAATACCACCATTACACGTGGTAACTTGGCGGATGTCGGTACCCGCGCGAGTGTCTTTTATTGTTAGCTCTAAAAGTAGCATTATTGAAATCCCAGTAATAGAACGTTAATTTATTTCAGATGATCCAACTGATACACTGTTTTGCGCTTGTTATTATCATGATTGATAAATGTCATATAAGCAGTGTTTAATATTATACATATCAACAGTATGTGTAGAAGTAAAAACATGGCGGATTTCGATACCCACTATGCGTAACTTACCGAAATCCCCATTGTAAATCATTTTTTTTTGTCAGAAACAAGTGAAAACAGTGTTGTGTACATTAATATTTACATAACTAGCATGGTTACATGCTATTGTAGAAGTATTATTTGTTACTGATACCGCAATTACAAGTGGTAACTTAAGGATGTCGGCACACGCGCGGACGTGTGCTATTTGCAGCTTCATGGTGTAACATTACCTACACCCCCGTTATGGGACGTTTATATATTTCAGAAAATAACCAAGCTGATGAGTTATTTTGCACTTTCCGTTATAATGATTGATACATGTCTTAATGTCAATGTCTAACATTATTAATGTCACCTTTATAGCTAATGGAATTTAAAAACTAATACTTCTTGCATTTGCATCTTTTTGTGAAATTAAAATAAATTATACTAATATATTTACGTGCACATAATATTATTCATACTAAACTTTAATACATTTTCTTTTAAATTATACATGTACATAGTATTATTCATACTCATACTCGTACTCAAACTCAGACAATCGGATTCAGTGGATGACCACTTGTCACCAAATAGCAATGTCGCTTATTGGTCACGTAATACTGGTTTGTGTTTACATGCAACATTTGATTACAGATAATGCTCTCAGTTGGAATAAAGTTTGTTTTGTTTGAATTCATGTCGTTTCTTTTATGTACATACACATACCATAATATCGTACACTTTCATGTACATGTAGTATTAAAGTAAAGGAAATCACAACAACGAATAATGTATGCATTGCGCTAAAAATGATTATATTAAAATGTTTGTATCCACATTTGGCAGATTTGCAAATTGAGGTTTAGCTTTAACACTTCTAGGGTAATTAATAACACCTCTTGCTAGCATGAGTTAACTTTAATAAACGCAAAAATAATATAAATTTCCCCAATTGAAAATTGTTTATATTCCAAAACACACAAAAAAAACATGATACAACAAAAAGGACAAAAAATAATATCTTAAGTGCAAATGCGTATTGCTTATACGAGGCATCGATGATTCAGAAGGGGTAATCATGTGATAGTTAAGATGGCGACGCCCCTCTGATTGAAGGTATGACATGAAGCCGATTACAAAATGTCGTAGAGTCTCTAATTGCCCGAAGCGAATTATGCAATGATCTCTAATGTTATTGAAGATTAGCTTCCACACGTTTGTAACACGTCGTTTTGACACTGGTTCATCCCGCGAAGTATAAAATCGTGGTTACAGGTGTGGGTTAAAGTGAAAAATGACCAATTGGTGAAGTATTTACATAAAAATGTATTCATAATTAACACATAAACAAAACACAAAATAATTGTGTCTGTAATTGTTAATTATAAATTTAAGCCATTAGTTGACACAATCATCAAATCTTCCAAAATCAACTGTTAGTTAATTAGATCGATAAGGCTGTACATTAAATTAAAAAATGATTTGTTTTTGTTTGTATGTAGGTATTGTTTTCTTTTATCTTACCGATGTAAATCAAGGCATTTACATACAATGGAATGCTTAGAAGATCTGCTCTAGATCTTCGAAAGTCAGTTTTGAAAACATCACGGAAGATCAAACATAATATTGCTACAAACAATATCACTTGAATAAAACGGCTGCTCAGAGGTGAACAATTCATGTAAAGGTCAGGTCCACATATTTAAATATGTGTCACTAGCGGTCTAGATGACAATCCGGTAGTTTTACATAAGCACCAACATTTGATCGAATTTTGCATGAAGGTTTACTCAATACATATTCAATAAACTAAATTTGTTGATCAGATATGATGTTTTTTTTTATTGCTAGAAATCCCGTTTAAATCAGATGCATTTTCAGTCTCCAATTGCGGTGCAACAACGTGTGAATTTTTAGCGGTCGTCTCAAAAATCGTTCCGAACCATCAAATTAAATTAATTTGTATTAAATAAATATATAATGATATACATGTACACATTGTGAGTGGTGAGAAACGAGTTTTGTTCATTATTCATGAATGTACATAATGCCGAATCTGTCGTTTTATCTTTTAAATATAATTTGTCTTGGAAAATAAGTCATCAACATTCATGTCTAATTTTACTCATATACTTTGTTTTCGTCAGTATACTGTGAAACAAAATGTTTTAAAACGGCCCCTGACCTTTGGGTACAACCATAAGGTCACGTGTGTCTTTATTGGAGAAGACATGTTGGTATTGTGGAAAACTGCTACCAAAGTTAAAGCTAATTTCTCAAAATATAATAGGGCTATATTAATACAATTTTAGTTCATTTGAAAAAGCAATACTATTCATATTAATATTGTAATATTCTTTTCATACTAGAGTTAAAATAAAAATGTTTGTATTATAAATAAATCGGACCAAAAGTAAATAGAGTCCAGCTATTGAAGACCTGACTGAATCTAAGTTGTTGTTTTTATGCAACTTGTGTTTTGTTACCTTTTAGTTGAGTTAATTGCGCCTTCGCACACGTTTCCCTCTGTAGTTCTCCAATCTTAAAACATAAAAGTGATTTCTAAGTGAACATCAATGCGTTTCATGTCAACATATCGAGTAAAGAATAACACTGTCGCTGAATATAACGCGACAGTAAGATGACGAAGACAAGATACTACGGTGATAATGCAATATAATTTTCATGTATGTTATCACCATCGAACTATTGCGTTATTGTCGACGTTCTGTGGCGTTATCGTCATCTTAATATCGCATTTTTTTCTAAAAAAGGAGGGAGTATAACTCTTCAATAATAATTAGGTGCAATGTCGATGTTAAGTTAAATGTTAATAATTTTAACAGTATGTGAAAATTTGTGTACGCACCTGGGCATCTTTAGGTGCGGCCTTGCATTTCAAGCGCCTTAAAATGTAATTGCATAATTGAAAATCATAGCGTGAGCACGTGAGTGGCTCAAAGGACGCACGAGTCCAATTGTGCACGTTAGACATGCAATTGCTTTATATTTACTCACGAAAAAGGAATACCGTGTGCGCGAAGATATATTTACACCAGCACGTGAAATTCTGTGTGCTCTAGATTGCTTTTCTATAACCGTGTTTAAGTTACGCACGCAAATATATATATAAATGCCGTCGAGCTCATAAGCCGAAGTCACTTGATCGTCACAGAAACACAATATTCAGGTATGTTGAAATTCAAAGAAGTATTAGCATAATACATTTGTGAGTTCATGAAATCAATTATTAAACAAAACCGTTTTACATTATAGTACATGTAATTATATAACCAGATTTGCAGATTTTCATCTGATCGCGGCTACCGCCTTCAGAATCTATGACATTGGCATTGAAAGATGGACGAAGGGATGGGGAAATACGAGGGATCACTTCCTGGATTACCTGATTGATAGTTTAATCATCAACCTGGCTGACGACAGAACGGTCAGTATCACAGATACAGACACAGCGGACAAAATGGCGACACACTGTGAACATGTGGACTGTGTTGTTGAATTATATTTTTAAATAAATAATTCCTTTTACCGTATGTGAACACGAATTAATACATGTAAATATAAAAGAAAAAAAAATCGATTAGCATACACTAATAAGTAGCTACATGTATATCAATTTTAAATAATTTAAAACTAGCACGATAATTAAAATTCATTAACAATTAACGCCAACATATCAACATAATCTAGGTTTACACTGGGTTGTTTTTATCCCAAACTAATGCATGGGCTTGCGTAAGGATTTCAGGGTGTCGTCGTGGTAACCCAAACACAAATCCTTGCCCGGTAAACTGCTTTTGAATAAAGTGTCATGACCTTCAACGATAGGCACGTGCTCATAACATAAAACCCTGATGTATTTAGTTTTGGTAATTATTTTTAGTGGATTTATGGCGCAGGGTGGGGAGGGGTCGACATGAGACCAGTTAAAAAATATGTCAATATCGACCCCCAGTTAATGTTATTAATGTGTTGTTTAAAACCTCAGCATTAATAATTTTGGCGGTTATTTAATCATTTAACTTGGATACGGTACAGGTATTTCATAAAACGATCCAGCGCGGGTTTCCCACCTTAATACCGCTGTTTAAGATACGAGCCAACCGTTGTAAACACAACGTAGTGGTAGGAAAACAAGTTGAAAAATTACGTCATCAATGACATTGAAACTTTAAACTATGATGACGTAGTTTGTAAATATGCGTACATCACTTTAACATTTTATTTCTCGTAAGTGAATGTGTCATACTGTGCTTTAAATAATCCGAATAGCTGATTAGAACTTGGACGATTAGACGAAGGAGAGCCGCTCGTTATCGTTTTTATATGAGCTATTCAATGGAAGGCGCAGTTATCAAACCAGGAAATGAGTATGTTGATAGTAATATTGATAGTTATACGGATACAATGGCAGCTGCGCTTGGACAAAACACTTATAAAAACAAGGTAAACAGATGTTTTATATATTTCTTAATGAACACATTGATTTTATTTTCAGTGTATTTGCAAGGTACTTGTTGAGGCATTTTTTACATCGCAAAATGTCATACAATTACCAATACATTTAAAAATAACTGTATGTATTTACGTGTATATAGCTGTGCGTTTTTAAACAACAGGAAACCCATGTACAGTCTGGATTTTTTTTTAAAGAATTGAGTAGCTATATAACTTTATATGTGTAATCACATATTATTGTGTACTGTGTTCACGACACGTGCACACATATTGAAATCATTGTGCGTTTGTTTTTCTTTGTATATTGATGACAAAACTATACTGTTTGATGTGATATTCGGTAACAACTGTTTGTTCTTGTAAGATTTAACTTATTTTGCAGTACTTTACACTTGTAACTCGAGGAGACTTCTTGCTTCGGGGTTTACATATTTCATCGATCACAGGTTAGTTTGATTTGCATATCTTGAGACAAAATGCGCGAGCTCATTTGTGTCGTGTTCTGAGAAAACTGGTCATAATGCTTGTGCGTAAATTGTCATCACAGATTAGCCTGTGCAGGCCGCACATGCTAATCAGGGACGACAATTTCCGCTTTTATGGAATGTTTCGTTTAAATTATGTCTCTTCTTAGCGAAAATCCAGTTTAGGCGGAAAGTGTCGTCCCTGATTAGCCTGTGCGGACTGCACAGGCCAATCAGGGATAACACTTTACGCACATGAATTTGTCCAGTTTTCTCAGAACACGCCACATTTTGTTATGGTTTATTAATAAAACTACGGCGACAGCTGGGACAATTCTTTTCTAAACGTCTCAGCAAATCTCTATAAAACATCTGCTACTTTTGTACCAATTGATTTTAGTTTTGTTTTAATCATGTACCACAGCGCACATGCTATTTTGTAGGGGTCAAAAGCATTACATTAATTGTTGGTATGAAATCGTCAGTAGACAATTGTTTAAAGTATAAAGCCACACGAACGTAATTTTATGCACGACGAATTCTCTTATAAAAGTTTTCAACTGATATAAATTTATTCAATTTTCAAGGTATACATCTTCTCATCAAATGTGTATATACATATCTTTAAGCTCAATTATTCCGTCAAAATCATTTACAAAACCACTTTACGTATTGATAAATCTGGCTCTATCTGATATGGTAAAAGTATTTTGAGACATATTCATAAACACGTAGCCCTTATTTTGAGATAATTTATTATTACATTTATGATCGTCGGAAAAATACTTTTTTTATTATAATATCTAACGACTCGTATATAAGTATGTATTGTTACAAACTGTATTACACAATTTTACAATTTTGCAGTTAATATGGTGTCCATCTAATGACCGGTCGGTTCCAGGTTTGATCCTCGCGTCGAAAGCCTATCAAAATTCAAACGCTTAACTAACAGTTTTCTATATACAGACATAGTATTGGCGTTGGCGTTCGTGTTGACCTTGACATTGATACTGGAAGTGCTGGACCACTGGCTTCACATCCAACAGGAACGGCGAACATATCTGCCCCGAACTAGGTGAACCGTTTTTTTTTAATGCGTGTTAGTCAGCAATATGTTTAAATGATTTGTAAAAGGTTTTGTTTTCATCAACATCAAATGTCGATTTTCGGGGTCTTAGCACTTAGCAAACGTGATTAGTAAATTTCATCCTCATTTTCAAGTCATGTTAAAAAAATAACCCTAAACAGACAATAAATGCTATGATTTATCTGATATAATCATTTTCTCTATATTTTTTTTTATCGTCACTTAGTTTTCATTTTAGTGTCCAGATTGAGAAACATACATGTTTGATGATAGGAAACAGTTTTTTTCTGAATTTTTTTTTTTTTTGCAGTAAGTTTCGCCGCTGATGTTGCCGTTTTTTTCACGACAATAGTCATATTTACTAAACTTAGTAGTAACATAAAGCATCGTTAAAGAATTTGTTATATTTTTTCTTGCGTCATGATTGTGTCTTGTGTTATGGAACATATTACGAGTTGAAATAACATCAGTCGCATATAAACGAAACATCTTTGTTCCATCTTACAGAAACCCAAAAAACGCAGATAAGCGTATTCAGTGGATGATCACGTGTCACCGAATAGCAACGTTTTTGATTGGCCAACTGGTAATGGTTTGTGTGATGACTATGAACATTGGGTTTCTGATAATGGTAGTGATAGGATCGGGAATCGGACATTTATTTGTAAAACCCTTTGTTATTCTTTATCTGCCTAACTACACGAACGACCGACTACGATATGTGCCAAACGAGATGAGTTATGATATGAAACTTATTCCTGTAACAAGAGTTGATGATAACGATGGTGAGACTCAAACGGATCCTAATGGTCGCACGCAGGGAACCGAGTTATGGTTGAGTGACTAGTAATTCACACTCAGGATGAACACAATGTTCGAAATGTGTTCGATTGTTATTACTTCCAATAACCACCGCCGTCAGAAAAAGTTATGCTTATTTTGAAGACGGCTGGTCTGTTTTGTGAGATGCTTTTAAAATATTATCAGATAACATTCTCAATGGATTATTTTTGAAATTTGAAAATGGATCAATTAACAAAGACCATGGGGTCAATTTTGAACACCGCTAAGGTACAGCACAGTTTTATGGCGAGGGAGATAATCTGCGACAACACTCATTGGTGTGAATGATAAGAGTTGTAATCTGGTGGATTATCGTCATCGGATGAGAAGAATATGTTAAATGGAACTTATTAACAATTGATACGACGTGGGAGAACACTAATACATGTATCGTATACCTGTTCTGTGCAATTGACATTTCATTTATTAAAATATTGAAAACGCAGTATAGTCATTCAGTTTCATGAATATATTCTACCACTGCGAAACGCGAACACAAGTGATTACTTATATAAACACATGTTATATATCATGTTATTTTATAAAATAAGAATATATTATACTAATATATATAAACATTTGCATAGTATGATTTATACTCAGTTCGAATTCATTTTGTTTGGTATTTTTACATGATTCGATTTGGAATAATAATGAAATCAGTCGTCTGTGTTTGTCTGTTGTCGGTTTTGCATTTTTTTTATAAACATCTTTTAATATATTGTCAGTAAAATGATACAGTTAAAGACACACAAAAACGCTGACAACGTAGAGAGACTGTCTTCGAAACCAAATCACTGATACAAAACAAGATAATTTTAAGAAAATTTGTAAATCTAAAGAACGTGTATTTGATTGGTGTTATTTATGTTTTTTTACTACCTTCTGAGCAAATAAAACATAAATCCTCATTTGTCTATGTGCAGAGCGCATACATACATCGACTTTATTACTCTTAGCCTGCAGAGTAAAGGAGTTCAGTCAGGGCGGACTTCTGTATTCACATACTAAATCATGTTTGGCTGCGATATCAGTATAACAAAACTGCATTCATTTTCTAATAGCTATTAGATAAGGACAATTACATGTACTTAATACTTATCTGAAAATTCCAATGAAAATGTAGAAAATAACTGAGAAAAAAATGTTGGTGTAACATTTACATGTTTAATCTGGCATATATAATTATGGTACTTACAGTTTCAATTCAAATTCTGATTACATTTTTAACTAGAACAAGTGTAAGAACGTAATAAAACTAACGATCTATCTAACTACATACTACAACGTGCGCTTAGATAAGCCACACGTTAGCAGTGTTTGCTTAAAGCCAATTTAAGAGGGAATTTCTGAGTTGAATATATATGTTAATTCGAGTCTCTTTTGCTACCAGCTAGATCTCATACATGCAGGATTCTAAATTGTCTACATCAACATAAAATCTTTATCATTCAAGTAATCAAAAAATAAAAGTATTTGTGTCGAAATCGACCAGTTTAATCCACAGAAAAAAAACAACAACTGCAATGACTTGTGATAAGATGTTTAATCCTGCAATTAAAACAATGTTGTTTTAAACCTGTTTGGAATCCCATTGATTTTACAGTTCGATGATGAAAACGCGATATCGCGACAGTACTATGACTTTAACGCGACAGTACGAAGACGAAGACACGATACTACGACGATAATGCGATATAATTGTCTTGTTTTCACCATGGAACTGTCGCGTTTTCGTCATTGTAAGGTCATGTTGTCGTCGCGTTATCGTCATCGTACTGTTGTGTTATCATCATATTAGTATCGCCTTCCACCGGCCTGAATTTGTCTCTAAAAAGAGGGAGTTGAACTCATAAAAATAAAAAAGGTGCCATGTCGATGTAAATTTAAATGTTAATAATATGAATTGTATGTTAACATTTGTCTTTGCACGTGGACATATTTACGTGCGCCCTTGAATTTCATAACGGGCGCACGTGAGAACCTTAAAATGTGAGTGCATACTTGAACATAATATCGTGAGCACGTGAGCGGCTTCAAGGACACACGGGCGCAATTTTGCACCATACGCGTGCATTCTGTTTCCTAACGTTTACTCACGAATACATTACAACGTGCGCACATGGATATATTTTCATCCACACGTGAAACTCTTTAAGTTTGCATTAGATTGCCTTTATATGACCGTGTTAAGCAAATATCAGTTTCATCGAGCTCATTAGCTGAAGTTACTGGTAAGTCACAGAAACCCACAATTCTTAAATTTTGAAATAAAATGAATTATCAGTATAAGACATTGTGAGTTCATGAAAGCAATTATTAAATAAAACGTTATACTTCGACACTGGCTCTTTCTTGATTCAACCCCATTGGTCTTGCGAAAGGACATTTCAGGGTTTCGTCGTAGAAAACCGGAAAATCAATCCTTGCAAGGCAAACTGTTTTTAATGGAGTTTCACGACTCTCAACGATAGGCACATGCTTATAACATAAAACCCCGACGCTTTTAGTTTTATCATATATTTGTAATGGATTGGCTGACGACAGTACCACAGATACAGACACAGTGGACAAAAATGGCGACACAGTGTGAACATGTGGACTGTGTTGTTGAATTATATTTTTTAATGAATAATTCTGTTTACCGTATGTGAAAATAAATACATATAGATCTAAAAGAAAAAAAAATCGATAAACAGAAAACAATAAGTAAATGTAGATCTTTTTTCTATAATTTAAAACTAGTATACATGTTAACACAAATTCATTATCAATTTAGTCCAAACCTTTCACCATATCTTTATTGACACTGGCTTGTTCCAATCCGAATCGCATGGGCATATGAAAGGACATTCAGGGTGCCGTCGTAGAAAACAGGAAAACCATGCAATCCCGTCGGGAAAACTGATTTTGATTGAAGTTTCCCGATCCTCAACGTGCCTATAACCTTAAACTCCGATGTATTTACTCGTAGTATTTTTGTTTACGGATTTATTGCGAAGGGTGGGAGGGGGTCGACATTATGAAAGTTTAAAAGAAATATGTGAGAATCGACCCCAGTAAATGTGTACAGTAAACCACCGTTTGAAATGTAATTCATTTAGTTTTGAAACCCTAAGCATGTATCATTTTTGCGGTTATTCATCCATTTAATTTGATAACGTTATATGCATGTAAAAAAAAACGACTTAACGTGGGTTTCCTACCTTTAAACCGCTGTTTAATAATCGCGCGCAAAAAAACGATGCGAGTGGTCTTGTAAACAAAATGTTTAAGTCGAAAAACTATTTTTTAATTACGTCATCAATGACAATTATACTCACTATGATGACGTATTTAAATGCTTACATCACTTTAACATTTCATTTCTCTTAAGGGACTGTGTCGAATTGCGCTGAAACTAATCTGAACAGTTTATAAGATATTGGACTATTAAACGTTATTTTCTGTAAGTATATGAGATATCCCATGGAAATCGCAGTTATCAAAGGAGGTAATGTCGGAAATGAAAATTATACAGGAAATGAGTATGTTGATAGTAATGCGGATACAATGGCAGCTTCGATTTATATTAAAAAGGTAAACATATGCTTTAATATATTTTTCGTTATGAACACAGTAATTTATTTTTTATTGCTATTTAAGATTTCTTAAGTGTTGTGATATACTGTAAGATTAACATCGCAAAATGTTATACAACTACAAAAACATTTGTGTAAACTATAGGTAATACGTGTATACTGTATGGCCGTTCATGTTTATAGACAAGAAATACTATAAAAAGTTTAGATAATTTTCTTAAATGATGAACCATATTACTTAATATGTGTAAGGAATATGACACACTAACTTATCACAATCATTGTTATCTGTGTTCACGTGCGCAAATAATGAAATCATTGTTTATTTTCTTTGTATGTTGGTAACACAACTAACGTGTAAAACTTGATGTTATACTTTTTGTAATACTAATAGTACAATTACGACTGACTTTTATTTGCAGTATTTTAGGCTTGTAACTCGAGGCGACTTCTTGCTTCGGGGTCTACATATTTCCTCGATCACAGGTAAGTGTAATTTGAATATCTTGAGACAAAATACACTAGTTCATTTTGTTTGATATAAAAACCAAGGTGAAAGCTTGGTTTATCCATTTCTCAACATCTCGGCAATCGGTATTAAACATCTGCTTTGTGCGTACGATACGATTATAGTTTTGTTTCAATTTTGCACCAGAGAGCACATGTTTTATTTTCGGTGTCACAAGAATACATACATTTTAGATGTGAAATCGTCAGAACAAAATTTATTGAAGTAGGGCCTATATATCTACAAGGACGTGATTTTAATGCCCGATGAATCCTCTTAAAAAAAATTATATGCACTTATTTATTTTTTAATGTATCAATCTCCTCAACTGGCTCAACACATTTGTATATACGTATAGATATATTTATGTTCAGTTATTTCAGCATAATCATTAACAAAACCACTTTTGTGGTTTCACCAAAAGCTGTCTCTATCTGATACAGTATACGTATTTTGAGACATATTCATTAACACGAAGCTATTATTTTCGGATATCTCATTGTTACATTATGTTTGTCTGAATAATAATTTATTGTTGTTATAGCAAAAGACTCCTCTATAATTATATTTTGTAACAAACTGCTTTACAAACTGTCACAATTGTGTGGTCGATATAGTGTCACTCTAGTGACAGGTCTGTTCCTGATCTGATCCTCGCTCAAAATGTTTCCAAGTCCTGATTCTCCACAAAAATCGAACTCGGGAGAGACTATGTAAGTCTAAGAACTACGACGCAAGGGATAAGTTTAAACTCATACGCGTTAATATATTTTTTTCTATATACAGGCATAGTGTTGGCGTTGGTATTCGTGTTGACCTTGACCTTGATACTGGAGGTGCTGGACCACTGGCTTCACATCCAACAGGAACGGCGAATATATATGCCCCGCACTAGGTGAACCTTTTTTGAAACATGTTAGTCAGCAGTATTTTCATAGATTTGTGAAAGATAAATCTCTGTTCTAAAAGCCATTAAAACATTTGGCGATTACTGTATTTAAGTAATATTTTACAATTATTTTTTAATGACTTAAAATTCGTTTAAGGTTAACGTTTTGAGGCTGATGTTCTCCTTTCTTCGTGAGCATAAAGTCATTTTTAATGAACTCGTAACATAAAACATCGTTAAATAATGTGTTGTATTTGTACAAAGTAAATTGTGCTTGTGTTTCGGAACTTAGGCGTAATAAAAAAAAAACATGTTTGTTTCCGGTTACCCGACTGACCGTGTAAGTTTACCTCCGACTGCATTTTTTTTATAAAAAAATGAAAAAAAAAAAAAATAATTAGATCGCAAACGGCCCGAAGTTTATACCACGCCAATATCATCGAAAATGGCCGTTTGCTCGAGCGTGGTGGCTTGACACGAAGGCTGAGCCGCCATTTTCTTCCGCCATTTTGGAATTCAGCGTAGCGGAAAAAATTCAATGACGAGGCAAAGTCATATTTATATCAAATAAAATCTGACTTATTTTAAAAGTTAAATACATTTTAAACATTATTTCGAATAATTGTAATTAAATTTTCGGTAGTTTTTTTTTTATAATTAATTATAAAAACCAATCGTTCCCTCGATGCGAAGTTTGACAGCTTCGCGTTCGTGTTTATGTAAACGTTTCCGTGTTTTATTAAATGAAATCGTAACCTCAAGTGTGAAACAGTACTTGATTATCTCAATAAGGTCATTATCTGTAATATCTTGAATTGTTTTGTGCATAAGTTTCATTTAAATTATTTAAAACATGTTGGTACGAAATGAGTACGAGCATCAAATAATTCCGAACATTTTCGAACCAAAAACATAAAAATAAATCCGGACCTACCTACCCTCATTTTTTGTGAGCCCGTAACCTGAAACAGACATGTTATTTTTTTGGCCTTATCAAGAGATGACATAATATCAGTAGCATATAAACGAAATATCTTTATTTCGTCTTACAGAAATCCAACACACGCAGACAATCGTATTCAGTGGATTATCTTTTGTCACCGAATAGCAACGCTGGTGATTGGTCACGTGGTAATGGTTTGTGTGATGACAATGAACATTGGGTTGCTGATAATGGTAGTGATAGGTTCGGGATTCGGACATTTCTTTTTAAAACCCTTTGTTATTCTACGTCTGCCTAATAACGCGAACGACCGACGAGGATATTTAGTAAATATGCCAGAGGAGATGACTGATGATATGACGCTTATTCCTGCAACAAGAGCTGATGACAACGATGATGAGGTTTCGAATACAGATACGAATGGTCGCACAAAGAGACCCGAGTTATTGTTGAGTGACTAGTAATTCGGACTCAGGATAAAAACAATTTTTCAAAGTGTTTGAGTTTAATAACCAACGGTGTCAGAAAAGTCATGGTTATTTTGAAGACGGTCGGTCTCTTTTGTGAGATGCTTTTAAAATATTATCAGATATAAGTCGCAGTGGATTTTGTTTGAAATTTGGAAATGGATCAACTAACAAAGATCATGGCGATATTTTGAACACCGATTAGGTCCAGCACATTATTATGGCATGGAAGATAATCTGCTACAACACTCAATTGTGTGAATGATAAGAAATGTAATATATCGGATTATCGTTAACAGATGAGAGGTTAATGCTTAAAGGAACTTATTTATGAGTGAAACGACGTGGACAAATTAAATATTTATCTTATACCTGTTCTGTGCAATTGACATTTCAATTATAAAAAATGTTGAACACGCATTATAGTCATTCAGTTTCATGAACACATTGTACCACTGCGCTACGTGTGGAAATATAGAGCTGTTCATAAAATTAATTTCAAGATACAAAATATTGATGTCCGGTCATTATTTACACGTTGGTGTAAACAGTATTTCAGTTAACGACACGATTCGTATGGGTAAGTCTCGTAGAAAAACATTTTATATTATTGTTCTATCAGTATTATTTAATTGGGAATCGGAAAAGAAAATTAACTCAAATATATGTATCATTTTATTTTATAAAATTAGAATGTATTATTCTAATATATTAACATGTATATAGTATGATTTATACTCAGTTCGAATAAGTTTTGTTTTGTATTGTAACATGATTTGATTTGGAACAATAATTGAATAGGTCGTCTGTGTTTGTCTTTTGTCGGTTTTGCATCAAAACATCTTTTGGTCTATTGTCAGTTAAACGAGCACACACAAACGCTGACAGCATAGAGAGATTGCTGTCGAGACAAAAGCACTGATAGAAAAATGATAGCATTACGAGAATTTGTATAAAGAACATGTATTTAATTAGTGTTATGTATCTTTACAACCTTCGGAACAAATCAAACATAAAGCCTCATTTTTCGATGAGCGAAGCGCATATATGCATCGACTTACTGACTGCACTTTACTTTACATGCATAGTTAAGGAGTTTAGATTAGTCAGTGCGGATTACTGAATACACATTCTAAACCGTGTTTGTAAGCGAAATCATTCTAACAAAACTACAGCCATTTTCACACAACTATAACATAAGGAACATTAAATGTACTAAATACTTATTTGAAAATGTCCAATGCAAATGTAGATAGCAATAGTGAAACACATGCAGGTCAAATATTAAATGGTTTAATCTTGAATGAATATGGTTCTTACAATTTCAATTCAAATACTGATTACATTTGTTTAAATAGTAAAAACTAAATAAAACTAACATTCTACATAACTACATACAGGAATGTGCGTTTAGGTAAGCAACACGGTAGCACGGTTTGCATAAAGCCAATTGTGTATACCTTTAAATTCCAGTCTCTTTTTTTACCAACTAGATCTGATACATGCACGCTTCTAAATCGTCAAGAATAAATTCTTTAATATTCAAGCTATCAAAACATTCAAGTATTTGTGTCGAAACCGACCAGTTTACCAAACAGAAAAAACAACAACCGTAATGACTTGTGACGAGGTTTAAATCCTGCAAATAAAACAAATTTAATTTGAAATTTTTATCTTACTAAACTAAACAAATTATGAATTCTGCACATGATGTAATAAACTTGTGTAAATAAAAGGCAATTACCTGATCCGAATAAGGATTGTAAGTTTATAATATGATATGTTTTTAAGGAATCAATAGGAAAAATGTCAGTAAGCGAATAATCGACGAACTCCGTTACGCATTTCCTGGACGGGTTTAAAGAGGTATGAAAAGCCAACAGGTGTCCCTTTAATCACATCCTTTTTAACGACAATAATCTGATATTACGAAAATATGCAAATCAATCACACAATTTTAAATGGACTGTAAACCATGAATGACGAAAAAGAAAAGTTCTAAAATACCGTATTTTTTACAATTATAAGTTTATATTGATTAAAATATCACGACTGGTATATTATATTACTTGAAAAAAGTTCATATTTTCAGTATATTCGGTAATACAATTTTGCGATGTTAAATCGAAAGTACATCGCGAAAATAGATGACATAACTATATACACACTATAAATAACGCAAGTAGATTGATCAGTTTATATATAAAATATATACAATTCACTACGCATGCACAATTTGCATTCCTGGGTTTACCACGTGACGATGATGATCAATCTACTTGCGTTATTTATAGTTAACTGGTAGTTACCTGGTATGCATACCCAGTAAAAATGAATAAATAAAAAACTAAAGAAAAAAATACTACTTTTTTTCAAGTAATGTTATTTACCAGTCGTGATATTTTAATCAATATAAACTAATAATTGTAAAAAATACGGTATTTTAGAACTTTTCTTTTTTCGTCATTCGTGGTTTACAGTCCCTTTAAAATGTCGTAACTTGACGTTCGCAACGTAATTAAGCATACTGTAACAGATGAAAACGATAAACTTTAAAATTGTCAGATGATAACAAAATATTATTAATGGTGCACAACGCGGAAAACAATTTTCATGATAAAAAGTAAATTATATATTCATCAAATCGTACAGTCACTTAAGCTCCGAAACCAATTCACAAACATTGATTTCGATACGCGCATCTCGTTCCTCTATTTCTTCAACTCTCCAGCGTCGAGTCGTGACCATGGTAGCCGCGTCCTTATCTGCGCTGATGAACCATCATCCGACATGAAGTGGATGCCCGTTATCAACTCAACGTCACGCAGTCGGGCCTCGTTCTCCTCCATGTATATTTTGAAATCCTAAAGTAATCATACACATTAATGCTTCAAGTGTGTATTTACGATCTTATTATTTTGTTTATAAAATGGACAAAACGTTCATGACAAATTCGAATAAAAGTTGAGAAAGAATGGTACCAGACGAAATTGGAGTTTAAACAACTGAACATTTTTTGTGTGTGACAGTGACTGTCTCACCGTCTTGAATCTGATAAACGCAAACATTGGCTCCCGCACTTCTTCAAACGTATGCATATGACGGGTGCATAGTTTCACGTTAATTGAACAAAATTGAATCAATAGTTAAAAGGAAAAACATGAACAGAGTCACAAACCACTTTGCCGACTCCAGAATACTCACTTCCAACTATGTTAGGGGGTGTATACTAATATATATTATGTAATTAATATATTGCTACGGCGTGTAAATATAGAGAAAATAATTGGTAGGCCCACGTTCGTACAATAAACAATGCACTGCAATAGAACAGACGAACATACAAGCTCAGGACTCGGATTCCACCCCCGCCACCCAATCCAATTGTGTCTAAAAATATATGCTTATGTATCAAGCCATAAACCAACACACACACGAGCACACAGTCGCATGATGATTAATATAAAGCTCCATCTCACAAGTCTAAAACGGTGTTTCTCTAAAGAAAGGCGATAACTTCGCTCATGTTCGAAACACTTCATAAAAGTCCCAGATAAAGTGCCATCACACTAAAGCAATAATACCTTAAGAGTGACATGCGCCACAAAAACACTGGCGACCAAGATCACATGGGGTTTTATATGTTTGCAAAGCTTCAATACACTAGGAGCAATATCAACTTCAAAAATATATTTTAAAAAGCAATGAATTCGCTTTTATCGAATAGAAATGCGTCAAAATACCCATGTAATAGTGTCAATAGGTGTCGCTTTTCAACCAACCTGCGTGATTTGCGCGGCGTGTGATGGGAAGTGCTATTTTCATTTTGTGTCATGGGAAGTACGTTTTTTATTTTGTGTGATTGGAATTGCTTGGTTAATTGCGTGTGACTACACGTACTATTTTCATTCAGAGACTTCCACAATTCGTCATAATTTTGTGCAGGCAGTAGTAGCTCTTTACATATCCTTACAATACGTTTTTTTTGTAAACCAGTTTTTAAATGCTTATCCGCCGTATTTGATGAAAAATTCTATTTCTGTCTCTTTAGAAATTCAAAAAAGTACCTTGCACATGGTGGTGTTTTCCGTTACTGGTAAAATGTATGAAGCAAGTTGAATTTCCCCACATCTATGGCCGCCAAGTCCGCATTGAATAATCACCACGTAAATATGACTCGGGAAAGAACTGAATAAAAACATGTTTCAAAAACAATATTACTTGATAATGTGTTACAATACATTTTTATTTGAAGGTAGTATTTGCGGTTTCATCTAATCGTGGTGATTTTTGTCGTTTTTATCAGACTGTATTGATATTCGGAAACAGGTATAGTCGACATAGCGTTTAAACTAACATTTAATTAAAACAAACCTGCGTGGTGTAATGGTAGCGGTCTAGCTTTTGCGTCTAGAAGACTTGGTTTCGAACCCAAGGGCAGACAGATTTTGTTTAGTTTTCATCTTGTTCCTTCTTATTATAATTATTTGAAACGGTTCCACAAATTACAGTTAGCTAATTAATAAAATGACATCAAAAAAATACGAACATCTGTAAATAAGTTCCTTAAATATAGTTTTATGAATATGAACTAAGACCTTTGCGATAAGTTTGTGTCTGGAAGTCCATCATAATTATGGTCAAACGCTGGGCCTGTAATCAGCTCGGCACTCAACTCATGACCGGCAATAGAGGTCTGAACAAACTCCAGAAGTGGAGTCCACACATCTAGAGAAAGTTTAAACGTGTTGGATTTTTTGTATTGATTATAAAACATGAATATTTTCGTTTAAATGAGTAAATGAAATGAATATATAACACGATAGTTTAAGTAAGATTGCATAATATAAATGGGTATAAACAAGCGTTAAACGAATTCTATATCAAAATCAACAAGTCGGTAAACATTCTCTTGGTAAATATTCTATAACGAATTGCGACAGATGTACTGTTCATAAAGACATGCTCTCTGGTACATGCGTACTTACTGCGTTCGAATGATGCCGGTACACGCACGTATGCCGATGAAACGAAGGTTAGTAAGGAGTCAGATTCGTTGTGTCCTACAAAAGAACACAAAGGAACAAATTATACAATTCTGTTGTCTAATTTTTAAACAGAAACCATTAATACGTTAACTCTGATTTTTAGTTAATATTGTCTGATTAACAAAACCAACATACTCTTAACTTTGTTGATTATTGCGACACGTTTGTTTTGATATATTTAATTCTATCTTCTCGTATAAGTTCATTGATATACAGACCTTATTATACAAATATATCTTAATGAGTGATGTGTTAATAAGTTTGAAATACCATTGTTGATACAATGTATGTCAATATATTTAGATAAGTTTACTTGTTTTGCAATATACTACGAGGGACCGGACATGTTAGCTCAGGGTGGATGAGCACTGGACTACAAATCAGAGGATTGCCGGTTCGATTTCCGGACCGGCCACATAACATGAGTGAAAACATCCTGTCACGGCCATATTCCACATACCTTTGACTCACGAAGGCCAGCGTCCAGTTACTTTCATTAATATGCGCACTTATTACTGATAAACCAGCTCAACTAGGAAAGGGTGAGTAAATGAACAGACCGCATTGATGGGATTAAAATACTGAAAAACACGCCGAAAAACCCAAACAAAATAAATAATATGTACCGAGCAGCAAATTGACAGTGGTAACATTTGCTTGCGTTCCACATGTCATAGCTGGAGCTTTTTCTGAAGGAATATTTGGGTCTGGGATATTGCAACCAGGACTGTTGGCAAACTGGAAGTAGAACGCAAGCAGTGGCAAGTGATATCAACTCTAATAAATGCAATATGAAGTTAGTAAGTTGCCATACAGAAGTTTTAATTTTACAAAATGACCATTTTGTGGTAACATTCGAATATTCATACATATACAATAATGTTTTTCGAAACAAAAAATACTTTGTAATAAAATCAAAAGTTTTTCACTAACACTTCGTTCAGATGCTATTTGTTGATACACCCATATCGGGATCATGTGTTCAATGTCGTATGCAACGGAGAAAGTCGGCAACCGGGAGATAGTGATGTTCCTAGACCGGAAGTATTCGCTAAGAAGCCGAGGAGATCCGCCTGGCGGGACAAGTTCCGGTTGAGACGAGACAGTCCGGGAGGCATTGAAGACTGTATGCAACTGCAAAATAGTTGCTTTGTATGTTTTTATTTACTTTTGTGTAAACCTAGATACCTTGTATGCCGTGTGTTACACATATTTATGTTTTGCGTAATAAAGTGTAGTAAATAGGTTTGTTTTGTGTATTTTAGCTTTATTGTATTGTATAAATAGCTATGTTTTGTGTATTAATATACATGCTGTGTGTAATAAGTAGTTATTCTTGGTGTAATATAAACTATGTTTTGTGCTTTAAACATATATGTTTTGTGTAATAATAGCTGTGGCCTGGAAAACACTATGCCAATGGCGGATAATTAAACGCTGAGAACAGAATATAATTCACACTTAATCTACTCTGAATTTTAGAGTTAAGTTTTTACTATGATGACCAATGTCTTGTGAGTTTTATCAATATACCCTCCAAACATTGTTGTCACCTTTGAAAGCTCAAAACACTTCTAATTAACAGGTAATGCATTATTTTATTTCGAAATTGAGTATTGACATATGTTTGTAAGTTGTTACTGTATTTTTAACATTTACTGCTATTTATCTTTACGACTTTTGTACGATTTAATATGTTTAACATTGACGTTACAGGCATCATAACTAAATTTCAAATTATTTTAAAACTTAAAAAAGTAGTACCTTTTTAGACTGGTGAAAAGGTTGGAGCGAATTATTACCCCGATAATTTTCAATATTTTATCATTTGAAACATTGAAAATTGTTTAATGAAGTAAATAATGCATACACTGAAGATAGTTAATATTTGTTTTATTTATAATGAACAGCCTAGTTTTCTAAACATGTTATGGTTTGTGTTGATATTAACGTAGATCTGTTGTTCTTTGTTGACTGATCTCATACTGGTACTTTACATCATGTTGTGTTTGGCAATGTATTGGTTGTGTAAACACTTAATGAACCTACATAAAAGTAATGACGGGCATGCTGCTCTTGTTTTAGTGTGATTTAAGTTACAGATGTCCTACACAGTAAGTACAAAGGATAAGAAATGACACGAGCAAACACAATAAATTGAACAAGATAATGAATTAAGCGTTACGATTAAAAAAAAACGCTTGATCTTGATAATACCCTCATTAATGTGGCACACAAGTATATTCGGAACTATTTTATTTTTACTTAAACCGAGTACCTTTTCATTAGTTATGATGCAAACGGTTTTGCAAGCAATACTTTGCGCATGTGCTATGTACTGTTCCTGCGTGAAAGGACTGTTGGCAATGGTACGGTACTCAACAAAACTGGCCTGCGTGTGCCTCTCAGGCGGGCTTCGGAGGAGATGGTCTAGCGATCCTACTGTGCCGTTATTTGGCGCAGCAGTTATGTTTAACACGTCTGAAATACAAGTGCATACCATCAGTATGCGCCATTGGACAATTGTAAACTTAATAGAAGGACTGTTTTACTTATTAAGTAAATATGCTGATTAACAGTATTACCGGTGTACTTAGCCCTTTTAAGTATTTCCTAAATTGTATAGTTGAATACAGGGTAATATAGAGTAATATCCTAGAGTAATACGTATGGTCTAAATATAGCTTAATATCCGTTTCTAAACGCTATAAATACAGTTTCTGCAACAGCATCCGGGTCGCATAAACCAACGTCACGTATTAAAATGGCAGCTATTACAATTACAACGATTGGCGTGCAGTTTATCATTTTAACAACAAAAATGCACGTGTAACGACAGTTAAAGATTATGGTTATAAAGGAGGTCATATAATACAACATGTATTTAATATAGAACCATAGCATACTGACAGTCACTGGCAGAAAAATCAAATTCAACCCTCTGCACCTTGGTCAATATGTTTTTCTAACATTAAATAAGAGATTGTAATATAGTCAATACTTGCATAATATTCCACTTCTTGTAGTTGAAATATGTAGGTAAGATCAGTTTCTTGCGACTATGTTATCTTACTACGACTATTTAATATATCATTTAATATGTAGTATTATAGTTTATGTATTATTGAAACAATAACCAATTTCAAGTTCGATATCTTGCCACTAACCTCTGAAATAATATACTTGTTTTAAAGGAAAGTCCAACATGATTTATGACGCTGTAAAAGTTAAATACTTAAACGTGTTCAAGAATTAATTTAAATTATTATTTCAAACCGTCAATAATGAATATCGTATATATTCAGACATACGTACCTGCAAACAAATTGTAAAGCTCAATATTTTCGAATGGCTCTACTGTTTGGTTAAATCGAAAAGCAGGTCCATAGGCTAAAAACAACGCCTGAAACAGATGCTTGCGCCTTTCGAAACTGGTAACCGTATTATTATTGCGTGATGTTTTGAATTTTAATTCATCCTTACCTTCGTTTCATTACGATTTAGAGATAGTTTTTATTATTTATGAATAATATTACGTTCACAAACTTATATATTCCGTATTTACTAAAAGTGTTTTCAGTAAATCATCATAATGAAGTATAAAACTTACAATAAATTTCTACGTTCTTTTGTTTATTATGAAGGCAAACAGCGAACTATTCGATGTCCCATTATACTTTACCTCCATACTTTTGTAGATGTTATCGTAACCATGGTTACCACCATTACAAGTATTGATGTATGACCTGAAACACACACCGCATATTAATGGTAGTAAAAGTTGTGGTTTTGTTAAAGTATAAGCAGCAACAGCAGCAGTAGTAGTAGTTATAACAATGTAATTGTTTTAAGCGCAGTATCTGTAGCATTAGAATGGGTTGTTTGAGTCTGTGTCGATACCTTGTGACTTGCCAGCCGGACTCCATGTCAAGAATGATATCGTCTATGCGTCTGTTGTTTGTGTAGTGATGTCTCACGGGGAGAGTTGACTTCCGGAACACCCGCATGTGAGGACTGGCACAAGTCAGGTTGGCGACCAGCTCGTCGGAGGGGGCTGACCATATAAGGATTCATGTGTTTTAAATTGTTAGAAATGTACACCAGTGTGCACTAAAACACAATACATTATTTAAAAAATAATAATACCGGTTCTTGACCAAACGAACACTTAGGTTTTTTTATTGGTGTTTTTTTTTAACATGCAATCATTATTTTGAAATAATGCCAATCCCAATGATGTCAATCAGTCGAAAAACGTTTTAGGGAAACGAGCGTTATGTTAAAGACATCTCCGTCATGAAACAAAACCTGGCTGTTTGAATAAATAAAATGAAAGTTGGTCCTCTGGGTAGATAACCACTTTAATCCAAACACACACATCATTCCTTTTAGAATATGATTGTTAAAAAAACTCACACGCATTGTATTGACCTCCGTAATGCTTAGTCAGTGTCTTTCAGGTCTAAACAGTAGGACAAAAGTTAACATGAATTACTGTGGTGGTTCCTGAATTGTCCATCATTTATGACAATTGCTTAAATTTATAATAAAGAACCATGTTTCCTGTACCTGGAGTTTCCACAGGGTATGGTCCGTGAGCGGTGCTGTTGTTGGCATAAGTGTCGGCAATACGCCCGAATGCGCCATCCCACACCCAGAACTTTGACGACATATAGGCGTCATCAATGCCATTTATGTTCTTTAATTTCACGATCTGGTTACACGATATATCGGCCATTCCTGCATTGGCATTTCATAAGATTGTATAAACATTCTCAGAAAATGGAACACAAGATTCAAAAAAATAAAATTGTTAAGAAATACGTTAATGTTTATTTTTCCACATAAATACAATTATTCGACAGTTCTGAATACACCTTTAAACATTTATTTGTCGAGTTGCAAAATAACAATACTATAACCTTAACAATATAAAGGATAACTCGTCCGTTCAAAGCACTGAGTGCACACACTAAATACTCGAAAGATGGGTTTTTGACGTCAGCATCATAGTTTCATACCATGGTCAGCAATAACGACGAGGTTGACGCAGTGATGCAGTTTTCGGGCCACCAGTCCTTCCATTAACATCCCCAGGGAGTCGTCGACCCGCTTAAGGGCGGCCGCAATCTAAGGATATCACGAACTAATACGTGGGCTATTTGTTTTTTTCTAGTTGCAAGACGAGCATTGTAATTTTTCAATGCACGACACACACAACACCAAGGAAAATTTGCAGGACTTAAACACCGTGTAATTATAAATGTGACAAGACCATTAGTTTCAATACACACAAAAATGCAAATTTGCACAATAAAACCACGGGATGTATGCGAAAGTAAAGAAGGGAATTCACTTATAAAATTAAAAACACATTTGTCTTCATATTCCTTATCCGAGATTTTAATACACATGACAGAAGATAGTAATGGTTGACTAACATGTTTCTCGTCTTTCGGCCCATACTTGTGGCCCGCCAGGTCAGGCTCATCGAAGTACAGAGTGATGAAGTTAGGCCGCTGCCCCGGGGGAAGGGAGAGCCAGCCAAGCACTTCCTTAGTCCGAGCAGTGTAGGAAACCTTCCTGTTTAGTGTGATAGATGACTCTCAAACACACCCTCGTACACTATCACATACATTTAGTCATGTTTGATTTTCGCAAATATAAAAAATTGCTTTTTAAAGTGCATATGCTGTTCATACTACAGCGTCGATTTCTTTGGCGAACAGATGTACTGTGGTGTGTTTATTTGAAAATCTAACAAAATGATGTTATTATATATAATAATAGTTACCCGTCATATTTCTTCCAAATGTCTGGGTAATGGCCTGAAAGAAAACAAACCTTTAACACATCTTAATTAATATGTAAAATATTATTTGGGTTCATATGCATTATAAGTTAGATATATTTCAACCATTTTAGTTCATAATGTTCAAGCAATACCATTTAATAAATGATTCGAATCCAAAACTCTACTTTATAATATTAATAATTAAGTACCATTAATTTTAACATCTGATCCGGGCCAGAAGTATGTGGCTGTCTTAAGACCGTGTCGTTTAGCCGTCAGCCATATCTGCAATGTATATCGACTGCACATACGAAGGGTTAGTATGTGTTGCATAAATACAGTTGAAGACCGCTATTTCGAAGGACTTTAGAACGTCAAACATAGTTTGAAATACGGACGTTCGAAAAAGCGACGTTGTATTTTGAACATTATATCTTATATTAAGATATGTATGCCTTATATCACATCATGTTTAAATTAACATTATACATGGCTATGACGGCTCATTAATATTATTGCACATATTAAAAAAAATCTCTGTTTATATTGCGTGTTCTATTCAACATGCAAAAACAACAACCATACGCACTTCGAAATGCATGATGTCGTATATCAATTAATGGTGATTGTTAACCCATTGCTTTGAATACCACTGCGGGAATGCTTGAAACGGAGCCCATTCTTCTAGACCTTGTCGAAGGCCTTCTGTAGGTTTATGAAGACAGAAAGGGTCACCTGCTGTGTCTGGTATATGCTTTCTATCACCTGATCAAGGTATGTTGACTGGTCTTCTGTACTTATATCTTCTGAAACCGGCTTGCTATGAAACCAATGAAGCCCTTTGCCGTCAAGTACTACTGTATACGCTGTTTAACAATGCGCTCAAACGTCTGGCAGATGCGGCTGGCCAGTCTTGTCAGTCGGATGGTCAATAGTTTCGACTTGTACTTCCCTTTCTGAGAACAGAAATCGTCCTGGCCTCCTTCCAGGACTGGGGTTCATTGCCCGGTGAACAGCTGATGTTGAAGATGTCCAACAGCTACAGGATGGCTGTATTGCTGAATTTATTGGAAATCATTTCGTTGTGATGTTGAACGGGCTTGGATATTTCCTTTTCGTCAGTTATTTTATATCCGTTATATATAAGTGATTCCTTCTTTGTCCATTTATTCTTCTGATCTATGTTGCTATTATCATGCAAGGCTTTGGTTAGTCTCCACATCTAGTTGGTGCCGCTCTCCATCTTCAGTTTTGCGACTTTTCCCTCCAGCTTTTTCTGTACTTTACAGTTTTATTTTTTAGTATTGGGTCTTGTTTTTGTTGGAGTTTGAAGTTGTTCTCTTGGCTGGGGTTGGTCTCAGCCCCCTCTCTGGCTGGGGTCAGGCTGTCGTGCGCGCAGATTGGATAATAGTTATTCCTGACATCTCTATGTATTGTTTCTTTTGCGACCTTGATTTTGCCTGTGTTTAAGTCTGTGATGCAAATGTTTCTCGTCTTCTCGTCTTGCATCGCTTCTATCTCTTCTCCATTTTGTCATCGTGTCATATGAGTTCAAATGACTACCTGTAGCTGGGGAGGACTCTAACTAGACAAGGAGCCCGGCACTGACCTATCTGGTGGGACTTCACAAGGCGAGCACCATTCTCGCTGTTTTCAAGTGTAACGTGAAGGCGATGTTGCGTGGTACAATGGTTTCATAGTATCCACTATGTAGGTTTGTAACTCCATGTTCTGGACTTGTTAAAATATATAACCCCATCCCTTTTTTAAGTTTGATTCTTCAGTGTTGGTAATAATTTAACATATTTGTAAAAGTTATTGTTCACTCAAATTTAAATTGTATGGACTATAATTAATTATATCATATGAAGACTAAAGACAAAGAAACGTACACCGTCGAACTTTTGAGATAACAACAAATCTTAATTAACTTATTGACCATTTGATTAATTAATAAATTAATCAATTCGCATATAGGGGATTACTTTCCGAATACCATTAGCCTATGGATCATACCGGCTCCCCGCCCCACCATCGGGGATCACTGGCGGCCGGGCTGCCTAGGCTGAAGCGCAGCTTCATGTCAACATCGTACATGTTGTTGTCAATTATGCCGTGTGACTCGGGATACAGGCCCTGCAAAAATGGCATCATTTGAACGGTGAGAAAATTGATACCAAAGCTAAGTTCTAAATATGTTTGGAGAACAGTTGAATGAAATTCAATGGGACTGTTGCAAAAAAGAGAACACAAGCGAATAATTTTAAAAGGAAACAACTAGCTAATGTGATGTGAAAATCGATACACCCCAATCATTATCGAATTTGAGAATGCCAGGAACGAACAGTTAAGATGAAGAGTAATGCTTTTTCTACAAAATCTAAAATTGTCATCCAAAACCCAGTTGTGATAAAAACAACTTACTGTGACTACTGAGTAATGATTAGGGAAGGTCTTTGTTGGGTATACGGACCGCATATAGGGTGCTCGAACCCCGCATTTGCTCAGCTGGGAAACAGTTGGTGTTACGTTACGTAGCAGGTAATCCGCCCGGAATCCGTCCAGGGATATCAGGATTAAGGGCTGGTAACTAGAACAAGAGAGCCAATATTACCCTTAATCGCTCTTCTGTGCAATGATACCTGGGCGGTTTTAAACCCAGGGGCAGCTTTCGAACAATCTTTGTAGAGGAACAAAATCACATACTTAATATCAACGCTTCGTGGTTTCGGTGAAGTATTTTTAGTTATTAAGCTTCATAATAAATTATAAAAATTCTCACGCCACAAACTTCGAAGGGAACCACCACAAGAGGTTGCATTCCAAATATTTAGTAGGGTCAATATATGAAGAAGAAAAAAACTATCATTCCCCAAACAATTGCTACAAAAGGTGCTTTAACTGATCCTGGTAGAGCTGGAGGTCCTTTATAACATATCAAAAGTTTACCCAAATCGGACCTCCGGAAATTATTTTTTTCAAGATGGCCGACAAGATGGCCTCCACAACCTGCTTATGATTATAACTATGTAAGCTTCCACTCAAACTTGATGGTTTTGGTGTCTATACCTAGTTTCAGGGAGCAAAGAACACAATAAGATATTAAAAATTATGTTAGTCTATTACACAACATAGAAATTCAATATGGCGTCCCAATGGACGCAAGGATGGCCGCCAAAACCTACTTATGCTAATGAATATGTATCCACTCAAATTTGATGATTTTGGTGTCTGTACCTAGGTTTCAGGGGGCAAAGAACACAATAAGATAATAAGAAAGTATGTTAGTATATTACGCAACATCGAAATTCAACATTTTGTTTTAAGATGGCCGACAAGATGGCCGCCAAAACCTACTTATGATCATAACTATGTAAGTATCCACTCAAATTTGATGATGCTGTTGTCTACACCTAGGTTTCGTGGGGCAAAGAACGTAATAAGATAATTAAAAAGTATGTAAGTCTATTACGCAACATAGAAATTCAACATGGCGTCCAAATGGGCGCGACAACCTACTTATGATAATAAATATGTAAGTAGCCACTCAAAGTTGATGATTTTGGTGGCTGTACCTAGGTTTCAGGGGGCAAAGAACACAATAAAATAATTAAAACGTATGTTAGTCTATTACGTAACATAGAAATTCAACATGATGTCCAAATGGCCGCAAACACAAAGACCACACGTGCATAACTACTGACTTAAACGTGATGATTGAGAAAGTGAGCCATTGGAAGGTCGTCCAAGCGACAAACATGTCAATGTAATGTGACTAAACACGGGTTTAACCTGGTTTAAGTCGGCTGAAACCTTTTTAAAAAAATCATTTCAAAGTAACCCTCTAAAACCAGGTGTAGTTGTCTGACAAACATTGTTCTGATGTTGTAGTGTTTTTATACACTTATGAACTTGCTGAGGGCCATAAGATCCCTCAAGAAAGGTACCGGTCTCGAAAAAACTTATTTGATACTGTATATGGGTCAAATGCAATGTTCACATTATGACAGGGACAGCTGTCCAGAGGGCTTTGTGAGTTCATTGCATTGTTGACAAGTGCCTGAACAGCCAGCTTATACCCGAAATGACCCAGGAAGATCCCGAGATTAGGATACTGCTGGATCCAGCCGAGGAATTGTACTCTCCCCTTCTTAAGGGCAAAACGACGCTAGCAGATGCTAAATGTTCTGAGATTTTGATCAAACTCAAGACGGCTACAGAGAAGAAGAAACATGAACTGTCCCAGACCTCAAAGACAATCCAATTATGGCTGAATGATCAGCGTGTGGTTAGCTTGGCAAGGATGTTGACCAAGGCGGATCATACTGGGTGTTGGCTGATGCATTTGCAGACAGTGTCCGATTGTCTGTCCGTCTTTGCTGCAGCTGGGCACTTCAATTACTTGCGATCTGCTTATTACTTTATGCAGCAAATTAAAAACCTAGAGGAAACGCCCCAGACGTTTAGCGAAAGTTCATTGATGATTTTCAGGTTGTTTGTAGGAGCAATCAGTGCCGGGCTGGGCTAAGCAGCGATCTTGTCATTGAGCAAACATTAATGGGGTCTCTAAAGAGCACAGGTGGTCTGACTTGCAGCAGTGAACTGACCAAGGAAATGCAAAACATTTGGACCCTATCTGCACCTGTAACATCCGAATACAATAGTGCGATGCAAGAGTTCACAGACCTTTACTTTACTACAAGTCCACAGCAAAAAGACTCAAATGAGGCGCGCATCAAAAGTGATGCTTCTGATCTCGAAAAAATGCATACAAAGATTACAGCTTGCTCACCATACACAGCTGATCCTACTCTTACAAACATTGTCAATGGCTCCGTGGCTGGGTCAGATATGAATGTTCATGCATTTGAGACGGTTGGTAACAATACCATAGGAGATATCAAAGGAAAGTCGATCTTTGCTCATAAATACAAGCAAAAAGACATAGCCCAAGCACTTGGAAATAACTCAGCTGTTAAGAATGCTTCTGAACGTGCTATTGATCATTCCCTTCTGTTCCAACGTTTCCTAGTAGTGTCAAAATATGGAGATCTTTCCCTTGAAGACATACTGTCGTATGAACTGAGCCCCCATCCTCCTGCCCTCTTTGAAGCCAAGAACATACTGCGTAAAGCAGACAAGCCTTAGATCACTCAGGTAATTAGAGATCATGCTACAGGCCCATCAAGTGAGGCTGTGATGAACTGTATTCATAAAACAGATCGTTACGTATTTGATGGTGGCTCTTTGCTCCATCGTTTATTATGGAAAAAAGGGTGACACATATAACGCAATAACCAAGTCGTACGCAGATTTTATTATAAGGCATGACGGATAAGCGATAGTGGTGTTCGTTGGTTAAGGAGACGGACCTTCTATCAAAGACAAAACACATCAGCGACGATGAAAAACGTAAACCCTAATGTGAGTTTCACCAAAGAAACAGAATGCTCATGAAAAAAGGAGGACTTTTTGTGTCGTGACAAAAACA
Organism: Dreissena rostriformis; assembly: GCA_007657795.1. Lineage (NCBI taxonomy): Eukaryota > Metazoa > Mollusca > Bivalvia > Myida > Dreissenidae > Dreissena > Dreissena rostriformis. The sequence continues at coordinate 150,163 of VMBQ01000454.1, forward strand.
AGGCAGGCATGATTGCTCTGATCAGCACAGCTCTAATTAAAAAGGGATGTAATGTCGTTCTGTCACCAGGGGATGCAGACGTTGATATTGTTAAAGCAACATTTGAACGATCCCGTCATAGCACCACAACGTTGGTGGATGAGGATACATATTTGGTCATTTTGCTCCTGCATTACTCTGAAAGGGACAATAGGACCATCTTCTTTCGCTCTGAAGTAAAAAAAAAACAGTCAAAGGAACGCAAAGTGTATAGTTTTAAATTGTTGAAAACACATTTAGGATACAAAGTAGGCAATGATTTGCTCTTTGTTCATGCTTCTTCCGGCTGTGTATCAATTTCAACGACTTTCGGCATCGAAAAAAAGTAAGTATTTTAGAAATTAATAAAACCTGTGCCCATCATAAAGTCATGTGCTGGTTCCTTTCTTCTTCCAAACAAGTATTAAGAGGAAAAATCAAATCTTGGCAACTGCTTGAGGGTTTATCTGTTTGGTGGCAAGCCCAATGGTTCCTTAGAATTACTGCGCCATAACATTTTCATAAAGAAAGTGGCTACTGCCAAAACATTCGTCACCCCTGAGCGACTTCCACCAACATCGCATGCAACGGTATTTCATAACCAACGCGTATGTTTTCAAATCATGTTATTGATGGGGATGGCATATAATATAAAACCGACAGAATGGGGATGGAAACAGCACTTCGACCAGTTTATTCCAATAATGACCAAAAACAATGAAGAACTATTGGAAATCATGCATTGTAACTTTTCTGTAGGATATAAATCCTCTCGATGCAGCTGCAGACGCAATGGACTCCACTGCACTGCTGTATGTGGCCCTTGCCAAACTGAAAACTGATATTTAATGAATTTTTAAAAGGTGGGTATTGAGGAAGAGGAGGAAGACGACATCGACAATTTAGCGCTCTGAGAAAATCGCTATAGGCAAAGGTGATTATATATCAGACGATAGTGGACATCTGAATGTCATAAATTGGATTTCATTATTATTTAACTTCTCAGAGATATCAACAGTTAAATCAAAGTGTTCCTTGTTTCCAAAACTATGGTGTTTGACATAACAATCATTACGTTTCAGTCAAAAGTTATGAAATTGTTGTCCTTCGTATTGTAACGGTGGCCATTTTGGACGGAATGTTGGATTTCGGTTCAATTTATTAAAGTTACACTATTTCTGATGATTTAAATGTGTTCTTTGCCCCCTTAAACCTAGGTATAGACACCAAAATGATCAAATTTGAGTGGATACTTACATAGTAATGATCATAAATAGGTTTTGGAGGCAATCTTGGCAGCCATATTGAACACAACTACTTTCCGGAAGTCCGATTTGGGCAACTTTTGATATGTTATAAAGTACCTTTTTCCCTACTTGGATAAGTTAAAATACCTTTTATAGCAAGTGTTTGGGGGTCAAAGTGTATTTTGACTCTACTAATTACAACTATTGGCATCTTTATTTTAGAGAGGATTTTTTTTAATTTATTCAATATATTAGTCTGTGAATTATGTGAACTTGGGCTTAGCCAGTTTTGACCCCATTTGCAAGATGTATACTAGTTTTGCGGAGGAACACTATCTGATGTCATACATTTCAAACCGATGGGCAAATATTTTATCGTGCTGCAGAAGTCTATGCAAAGCATGTGACCTCCGAGAGGTGGCAAGTTTTGACCGAAGTCCATGATGCAAACAAAGTGTGTACAGTACCATACGTGAGGTTACATACCAAATAAAATAAATCTCTACATGTGGTTTTGGAAATTTCAAAAGCGTTTTACTATAAGTCTTTGTTAATCATGTGATTTCTAAGGCGTGGCCTATGTTGACCCCAAGCTTATGATTTGAACAAACTTGGTAGAGAACCACTTCATGTTGTTACACACCAAATTTTAACCTCAGACTTATGTTTCAGAAAAGAAGATTATTTAAGTACTAAATTATACAAGCCTTGACAAATTATCTGTTCATGAGGCGAAGCAATGTTTTACCTGAGGTGTCGCGATTTAAATAAACCTAGTAGAAGACCACAATACGATGTTACACACCATATATTAGACTCCTGCCCCTTGCGGTATTAGACAAGAAGATTATAAATGTTATTTAATAACTAAGGCGTTAGATATATTTAGAACATGGGATGAAGCCAGTTTTGATACCAGGGGCGCGACATTTGAAGTAATTTAGTACAGGACCAATATGCAATGTTACACACCTAATTGTAAACCACTGCCCTTGATATTGTTAACGTTCTATTTTATTAAATTTATTTTTAGCTCTGTTGATTTACATATACAACGCAGCGCGACGATTTCGACACCTTTGAAAGAAATTTGTCTAATGATCATTCTAGTGAAGTTTCGTTAAAATCTGCATGTGGTTTAGAATGAGCTGTTGTTTGAATGACAAGTTAAAAGATGACGCACGACGCATTACCAACAAATTGATTTGATCCCTGCATTGCTCAGGCGAGCTTATATTTAAAAATACTTAGAGGTTACACTTTATGCATACTACTAAGACATAGTTCATGATATAGTCATCTCCAACATCATGTGTTATGCAGAAAGTGATATCTCAAAGCTGTACTTTGGACCCTTATTCACCGTTCCCAGATTTCAGTTCAGTGAAATGGTATTCGGTAACACATTTGTGAATGTCATTAACATTTCTTGAACTATTTCATAATTAATAAATATCTAATATTTACCTTATACTGTCATTCTCAAATTGACGCAGTCAAGCGGTCACTGATATAAAATATTAGCGGATGTTAGCAAAAATTATTTTCCGGGTAATTAATGTGGAGTTTCATTTTAACTTTATTTAACTATTATAAATGACAAGTTGACATAAATGTATGCGGTATCAAAGAGCGTCAGTACTCTGTCGTGCATCCAGCTTCATTTGGACAGGCCGTGACGTCATCCCATGCCTCTACAAGACGTGTTTCCCAGATCTTCTCTGGTAAGTATGTCCTCAATCGAGCCGCCGCGTTCCGTTCTAAAGATGTTAGAAACTGGAGACCAGTGACAAGTTCAATATCGCGTAGCCGAGCTACATTCTTTTGAAGATAGACATTCCAGTTCTGCAAGTCAGAAAATGGTCAAACGCATATAAAAAGAGTACATATTGCCATTAGAGAGTTTCCTGTACCAATTAAATATTGTTCAGCGGGTGCAATATATAATTTATGTGTATTTATTAGAATACATTCATTGTTAAAATATCTTCACCTAGTTAACTGGTCGGTGTTGACGCAATGCATGGTTGTCCTTGCAATTTGATGCCAGTATTTAGAGCGAATATCGAATAAAGTATAGAACTAGTATTCCAGCTACGTTGACTACATACATTACATTGTATTCATTACACAAAACCATAAACGTCTGATAAGTCGGTGTTTTTTAAGTAGATACCCATATATACACCTGCAGAAATCGAATGCAAATACTAACCAGACAGTTTGGTATTCTGGCCGTATGCGGTAGAATAAAAGAAAGGATGTCCATGTCTCTAACCGTGGACACACCGCCGGGCGTCTTTCCCATGGGCTTCATTAGTGATATGTAGATATGGGAAGGCAGGGGCTGACTTCCATTGTCATCTGCAAACCTAAAAACAACACCACGTGTAAAAAGACGATTCTTCAAGCGTTAGTTATATGCCGAGCAATATGCAGTTTGTATATATTTTCAATTGGAAACATGTGTCTAACTCGAATTACCAATTAAGAACACGCGGTCAGTTGGTGTGGGCAATATTAATTAACAAATATTGACCATCCTTCAATATATATGGTGATTTGTAAACACTGCAGTGAAACTCTGGGAAATTGCATTATGCAATTTGTAAATTTGTGAAATAAGCAGCAGCACCTTCACTGTGATCGGTGGAATGTTATGTTCAGAGGAAACTGGCGTTATAACTATACTTATTTACTTAGTTTTGTTGCTAAGGTCCTCCCACAGTCCGTTGTAGTCATGGTCGAATATCACCCCAAGTGTCAGGTCAACATCTCCATACGAGAGGGCATAGTCCGCCACTAGTTTCAGGACAAATGTCCAAAGGCCTGTCAGCATAACACACACGTTTTAAAACGCAAAGTGTCTTGTACGAAAGACAATATTTTCTATAATAATGATCATACATATAGCAACATATTCTAATTAATAATTTGTTGAAAGACACATTTTGCCATTTTCTGGTATACAGCGACCAAGAAGTTGTATTATTTAAAAGCAGCCACACGCAGTTTAAAATCAGGGTCTGTACAATAATTAAAACAGAAACGAATTCATTTAAAGTTGAAATCGTCTACCACACAGTACCAGCATACAAAGTAGAAAAAGTGCTACCGTGATAAAATTCGTCGTATAGCGGTACTACTGTCGATGATAACACTGTGGTGTAGTTCTGTTGTCCTGTAAATATATAAAGCACAAACAATCCATTATATAATTATATTCATTTTAAATGCATCAAACCTCAAGCATTTTTTGCTTCAAATATACAGGAAAAGTTGGTCTTTAACAGCTATATAGACAACACATAACACTACAACTGATTTTAATAAAAACAAGTTACACTTCTGATATAGACTTGAACAACAGAAGAACATGGGATACTTACCGAACGGGTAAAGCGGATAGAAGCTGATCCCGGTCTTCAGCCTTATGCTACACATGTCCCTGTCGACCCTGGTGTCATTCAGCCAGCAGCTTGAGTTGAAGGTGGAGACGTTGCCGACCTGTACGACATCTTTTGCGTTAATAAATGAGTCGCGCTCTGAGAAAAGGGAGTGAAATGCATGTGCGTAAAGTGTCGTCCCAGATTAGCCTGTGAAGTCCGAAAAGGTTAAACAGGGACGACACTTTCCGCCTAAACTGGAATTTCGTCAAGAAGAGTCTTACTTTAACAAATAATGCAATATAAGCGGAAAGTATCGTCCCTGATTAGCCTGTGCGTACTGCACAAGCTATCTGGGACGACACTTTACGCCCATGCATAAACCCCTTTTATCAAAGCGCGACTTAAATGGTGTACGAAGGTGTATGTGATTTGAAAATGACCGATAATCGTTGTTTTTTGTCCCGTGTGCAGCACATTGCACCATACATGTATAATGTTTTATCGCCGAAAGATTGCATGAGTTTCACATTCTTATTAGTAACTGTAACAAAAGTAAACACACACGCGGATCTTTTAAAACTCGTTTGAATTTTTCGATGAACTATTATGTTTTATTGTGTTAAATCAACAATAATTATTTCCAGTGTATTGTCGTATGGTAATTGTGAAATAGATGTTATTAACATGGTTAGAGGGTAGTTATTAGGGTTAGATCCCATAAAGGTTATATACTGTATTTTTAAAATATCACGGCAAGAATGGGGTAACAGGTCCAACCACTAGCGTACCATTTTCGGTGTGAATCCGTGTTTATCTAATGGCTTAACAGAAACACATATTCGTATACCGTTACATTGGTGACAGTGGCTTGGATCCACACGGGTGCTTTGAAGGCGTTACTGTAGCCAATGACGTAACCCGTCTGGTTCAATACACACACTACGTGGCCATCTTGTATCAGAGCCGGAATATCGAACGAAAGTGAAGTAACATGTAAATATCCCGCATCAGTCTGGAAAGAAAAGTATTTCATTGAAATAGCGTTTTGCTGTTTTTTCGATAAGTTGCATTTTGTCTGATTCTATTGTAAACATTGACCTTACACAGCATTGACCGTATACACTTGCTGAAATCCTACAGTGGTTTGCGTGACATGCGATATCTGCAAAATTTGTATTCCTACGTGCCGAATAATAACGTTACATAATTTAACCTGTATACGTCTATTGAAATATCGAACATAGAAGAAGCATTAAAGTGATATTAGACGCATCCAACAGTATAAAGGTGTCTATCGCAACCGTTGCTTAATTTTGGTGTTTTCACTTCATATACACTTATGTTTGATAATGCAGCATCAACATACTAAAACAATATCCCAGAAAGAGAAAAATAATGCATTTGAATATCAACTTTACTTTCGTTTTTGACGTAAATTTGGTAAGTTTTAAATCTGGGACTATATACACTCCCGCTGAACTACGTTATTAGTTAATAGTTCTGACGCCGTATAGCATTGTCGTACAGACGCACCACTCATAACGTAGTTCAGCGGGAGTGATATAAGCGGCAGTTCCGCTCGGCTTAACTTAGAGGACTGGGTTAGTCACGTAAAATATTGAATATTATATATATTTTTTTATAAACAACTGGAAGCAAGATGAGTTGCAGATAATTAGTCGGTTACCACATTTTAACTAACTCTCTTGACCTGTTAATTCCTTTCAGCTCAATTCAACAGTGACAAATGCGTCTAATATCACTTTAATGGCAAATGCATTTATTTACATATACCACATCCGTGCTACAACGTATTGCATACCCACCACTGGTAATCGAGGTGAACTTTATTAATAAAACAGCATAATTAGTTTAATTTCCGTGCTTTTCAATAACGACATGACGCGTACAGCGTGTACATATTTAGTACTGTCATGTTTACAGGATTGCGTAAGCTCGGTGTAAAGTATTTCATCGTGTTGGTTTAAATCAGTTAAGTATTATTAGACAACATTTTATGACCACATAATGGAATACTAAAGTGTTCAGACAAAGTGTATATTGGACATGTATATAAAACAAAAACACCGCGATGCATGTGTGGCGAAATTTGAACAAAAAGAGCAGTGACGAAACATGTATGTTGAATTCACAGTCACATGTTTGCCATTGTGTTGTAAACTCGGATCGCTAGAACCTACAAGCTGATTTTGAGCAGCGCTGACCGAAATTGTTTTCAGAAGCAATATACCTATCCGGATACATGTTTGAAAATTAAAAACAAGATCAGCCCCCTCATTTTTTTAATACGTGCTGATCAGACTCATGGCGCTTTTAAAACAGTTGTTAAAATGGTTTTAATTGATTTATAAATGAAAACACATAGGTCCCTAGTTAACTAAATAAAAAGGAATGACAATGCTTTTGGCTTGATTATTACCTGGAAACATTTGCGTGAAAGACGTAAGCATCCACACGAGCTTAAGATACATGAATCATATAAAAACAACGCATGCAATCTTTGATTGCACACATTTGCGATTCACCAACAATCAAATAAGTATTTTTCGATTCTTTTTTTTATTATTATTTTTTCACATTTTTGTTTATTTAAACACATTAAAACATGGAATTCAATATGGAAATATTTTTCTACGAAACATGAAGTCAAACGGCCGTCAGGAATGTTGAACATGTAAGAGGCCTTCAAGGGCGTTAATTATACTGAGATTTTGGTTTAATATGTTTCCATTAATTTACAAAATGTTAAAGTAGAAGGATGAATTGAAAACATGGTAGGTGCCGAGCTGGCGAAAGTGTTTGCTTTTCGGCCCGAAAAAGGAAAAAAGGCTCGTAAAAGCTCGCCCTATTTAGTGTTTCTAAGATTAACCCGATAAACTTGTTCCACCTCGGAACCAATCACGTATTGTCTACGTATAATGTTTTGAGTTCCATTGATATAAAATAATGAAACAAACTTAGTAACTTAATAATATTAATACACACCAATTTATCATCTCGTGTACATTTTATTCTGAATTCCGTAAAAACAGGAACATTAGAATACTATGGTTTTGAGTTTTTCAAAGAGCGAAAATCAATAGTATATCAACATATTTGAGAAAACAACTCTACAACATGTAACGGTAAGATATGTTATACAAATATTAAAATGCTTACATGTTCAATCTGGCATGTTGATGTGCACATGGTGTGAGCCATGTTGTCAGCTGGAACTTGGCATGTGTTGTAGGGTTTAGATACTGACTGGTCGATGTTAGCGCTTGTAGAGTTTTTAAGAATATACTGCAGCGCTCCTTTTGTGCCATTGTTTGCCTTCGGAGTGATTCCAAGAACCCCTGCAAATATACATGATCAGGGCACCTTTTATATAATTATTTATTTATTATTACAAACACTATTCTTCGAAGAATATTTAATGGGTGACATATTTTACTTGAAGATTAATATTTCACATGATATGTTAAATTTCAGGATATAAAACATAAATGTTTCAATAAATAAACAATTTTGATCGTTTAAGCCATTTTGAAAATTGTATCACGATATAGTCAATAGCCCTTGGGTAACAATGACTGCATACCTGACAGTAGGTTGTACAGTTCAATACTATCGAACGGTTCAGCGGTGAAATTCGTCTTGAACGCGGGTCCGTGAGCAACAAATATAGACTGAAAATTACATGTTCGTCTGTAAATAACATAACTTTAAATACTGTTTTATATCATATTATGATTTCAAAAATAGCTCTCAATGAGTAATTACTATATGATGTGATATACAATTACGTGTATAATAATTAATTATGCATCAGAATTAGGTAAACTTACACGCATGTCGCTGTATAAATTATCCCAGCCGTTCCTTCCCCCAGAACACTGTGTAGCTCGATTTCTGTACAAAAAAGTAATCAATTAAACGTATTTCCTGCAAAAATAAGAATGTACGACTTAGAACATTTTTTCATTGTATGGTGCATTTACATTTTAGATGACGAATACTTATTGTAAACATTTAACGGATTTAGATGACCGAAACAGTTTAAACCGATCACGTTTTTTTAGTATCCCTTTTTTACGTGAAAAACAGGTTTAGCATTGTAAGGGCGTAAACTGTTTTAGAATAACGATCTTAACATACCTTCGATACAAAATTTGTCCCGTGGAAAACGCATGATTAACTGACACACTAACTGACACACATTTGTAAAATAATATACCCCGCCCCTTTTGCAAAGTTTCTAAACAAAACATCAACAACAAATGGTCACACATACTGGAAAGCCATCCAGCTTTCTTTCATGTCGAGGATGACGTCACCGATACGCGGGGAAGCGGTGTAGTGGTGGCGGACGGGCAGGGTTTCCTTGGTGAACACGTGCATTGAGTCCACGTTACAGGACAGGCTATTTACTAGATCTGACACTGGAATGGCTGGGAGAAGAATATTTAAGATACGAATGGATATAACAACAACGATTATAAAGTAATTACCATATTAAATTAACCAGCCAAACTTGGAGTGAATGCTCTTTTGTCAATGATTGTCTACGATGTACGAATATTTTTCCCCACAGTATATATAAATGTTTTTATACAATAAAACTATTTTAAACAAAATCTTGCCCTGTTGTTTTGAAACATAACGCAAACTTATCAATGAATTCGGAAAAAAAATCAATTTATAAATATGTGCAAGTTACGTTATATCTACAAAATGTACGTTTTCCCACATACTACCTACTTAACATACTTATATTTAGATAATACACTTTTGTGTCGGTCCTGTTATTCGTTTTTAGATTTATTGTTTCGCAAAAAAAATCCACTGCAACGTTGCAAGTATATATTGACTGCTATATAGACTTTGACATATTGTGGAGCGAACCATATACTATGTTTATAAGGAAATTACCAAACGTGTACATACTTTTATCAGCTTTGCTACCAGACTTGGAAAGCTGAGGAAATATGTGCGCCACGGGTCCTTCAAACATCAGCGAGCTGCTGATGTTGGGGTATATGTTATGGACAAGTACAGACCGATCGCAACTGGTGGAACCAAGTCCTGCAAATAATTGACATTATATTAATCTTCACCTGGCTTTGGTGCTTATTTGTAAATACAATCGACGCATAAAATCGCATAATGCTTCTAAATGGAACCAACTTAATACAATCCAATGCTAAATTCTAGTTTGTACGATTCTAGTGAGGATTCAAATCAATAATTTTCATATGTATTGTAAGCTTCAAAAGTGCTGAAATTTAAATCAAGGAAAATATAATATTCATAAAACCTCAATACTTCAAAATGGATTTAAATATTTACATAAACCTACATATACACGTTACAATTACCGTGAAAACGCTTGCAAAACATCTTACTACACAGTTACGCCAGAATTCAACCTACCATGATCTGAAACTATGAAGATGTTGATGCAGTTGTGCAGGTTGTTTTCGTAGAGCGCAGACATTAAATGGCCAAGTAATTTGTCCGTGCTGGCTAGTCGTCCATTGACCTGAAACAAAGATTTCGACTATAATCTCTAACAGGAGAGGTATTTACATACATCACTCGCTCTCAACATAAGTTTTGTCACAACAATGCCATTACTATTTTCTTCTGGTTTCGCTTGAAGGTAAATAATTTTCCTTATATATTTCCCTTCCCATTGCCATTAAACATTAAGTCTTACACATCATTACATAATATAAATCCCTAGTCTTTCTGATCCATTGCTTTAACAAACTAACACTAAACCCCTCCTAGGTCAGTTACTATCCATATCAACTCGCATCGTTGTAAATTGATCGAGTAACAAGGATAAAGCTGAGGTCACTCCTTTGGAATTTTGAATGTAAATGCTCTATTTGCCTACCTCGTCACTGTTTGGCCCAGCCTCGAGTCCCGCTAGTTCAGGTTGCTGTAGGCGCACAGCAAGGAGATGCGGCCGTTCATCCGAGGGCAACATTAGAAGGTCAAGCACTTCTTTAATTCTCTCGGGACCTCCAGTTTTACTGAAATAGCTCATCAAAATAAATAGTGAGAATTTGAGTGAAGCACTTAACGGAAACATTTTCAAACATGCATGTTAATAAAACTTATCAGAACACCATAAGAAATACGACGAAGTGCCAAAGGCACATAAACTATAATCATTTGTAGTTTAGTTTATTCAGTTCAACTTATTGTCCTAAAATGATCATTAAATTAAATCACGCAAATTAAAGGCATTGCATTTTTACTGTAGTAACATAACACAATAAACAATTTTAGTCAATGATAACGCTCCATTAAAGCTTTACAAGCATGTATTTAAATGAAAGACGAACCTCAGATGCCAGGGTCTTATGAAATCGGGAACACCTCCTGTGGAGAATGAAAAACAAAGCTGTTCACTTTCGACTATAATTATTTTTACCGATTTATGTTTGTACACTTTCTAAATAGTAACCTAAATGGTAATGTTCAATATTTCTTGATGTTTCCGTGGTTTCATAAAAAAAAGTCGATATACGTTTACCAAAAAATTGGATTCCTGAAAATGAACAAAGCAAAAGTCAAGCAAATCTTTCTATACACGGTCATTTATTCATGTCACAACGATTCAACGAAACACAAAACACAGGGATAATCAGAAAAAAAACTAGGGGTAAAACGGCCTAAGAACGGTCAATACAATAGAAAGTACTGCGGCTTTTAACAGGGTGAACAGGCCCCCGAAACTAACACTTGACCCTGATTAATTCACAAAGTTGAAGCTAAAATACAAATTAATATTTAAAAATCACAATGTATTGATAAAATATAATACGCTTCAATATCATTACTTTAAAGTCAACACTGAAAAAAAAATACTTATAGCTTTTCTAATTTTTGTTTCAATTATTGCATCCGTTCTTTAACCTTATTTATAACCTTAGCAGCAGCAAAGTATACTACCTGTAAAGTTCACATCTGAGGCCGGCCAGTACAATGCGGCGGTACGGAGACCCTTCTTCTTTGCCGTCACCCAGATCTGAGCACAAGGATGAACATTTTAATAATACAGTGGTTCCAGCAAAAGTTGTGGATAGTAACGTGTCAAGGGAAACGCATTATTCATTACATTTATGTTTATAAGAAACAATTTGATAAGAAATTCGTTAAAAGAAATAAAACAGACAAAAACACGTATGTACAGGTACATTTGTATAACGGAATACACATTTTGCAGAACAACGCTCCATCGAATTGAAACTCAAGGTGCAAATTATATTGAAATGTTTTATACGTAATGACGCATATGCGAACAAGAACTATAAACATATGACTTTAAATAATAGATATGGTATCTACCGGCTCGGCTTTCCACCACCTCTGGTCAGCTGAGTTGTTGTTTAGCTCGAACCTCAGGCCGATCTCGGGGTCGTACATCTCCTCATTGACTATCCCGTGGCTCTCCGGATACAAGCCCTATGTAGATCCAGTGTATATGATTACTGTTTATCCACGGAATCATGTCATGGTTAGCAACATGGAATATATATGATTACAGTTGCTTTACGGATACATGTCATGGTAAGAAACCGTGTACCGATATATAGAGAACAACATGTTACTGCCTGATCTTTTTGTAATATATAAGGTAAGGCTTAGAATAATATAACGGCGAGGCTTGCCGAGCCTGATATAGTACAAAAAGATCAGGCAGAAACCTGTTTTTCTGTTTATCATATCTCTCTCTAAGTCCCCATTTTAAAAGAAATAATGAAATAAAATGGCTACGACGCTGCATGTTTGGCGGGAATGAATATGATCTTTAACAAATGATTTACAGGGGTTTCGCTGTCCATCGCGCTACCATGTTTCTAAGCCTCGCGTGATAAACTTGATATTTATCCAAAACCCACGTGATATTCTATTTATCCTATTATGTCCTCCCTTTTTCCATTAATAATTATCAAATATCGTATTTTTTGACAATTTTGTTCTTCCGTAAATCTTTGGAAAAACCCGAGTGTGATCTAAAAATAGCGATAGTATAGAGTTCAAGTTTATACGATTTTTGTTATAATATCGATTTTCATCTGGTAATAGGATACAATATATATATAAAATATATTTCATCTTGCTATCAAATTGTTTGTTTTCTTGAATCTGATTTTATTTTACTACAAATGATGACATTATAGATCATTCCGAGTAAAATGACCTACATCCAAACATCGACTGATTTAACAACTTCCTGTTGAACATGACGTCTTCAGCATGTACACATTCATTTGTAATATTTGGACAAATACGTTTTTTGCTGTTTGTGTGGCTTTCTGTGGATTAAATGCAATACATCTTGGTATCAAATTGTTTGTTTTGATGACTCTGATTCATGTTTACAATAAAATATTGCTTATTATTAAGTCTTAGTAATATGACGCATAGACTGATATAAGAACTCCGTGTCAAACATGATATAACAAAATATATCATGCAGCGTTATATCAGGCAAATATCAATGTAGCGGTATGATAAATGTCTCCAGTTGCTTTACAGATACATGGCAAGGTAAGAAACAAGGTATATGATTAAAATTGTTTAACTTTTACGTCAGAAACAGAGTATATAATTTCAGTTGCTTTACGGATACATGTCATGGTGAGTAACATTTTTATATGCATATGATTATTTGCGCTTTACGGATATTTGTCGTGGTTAGAAACATGGCCTTTTATTAGAATAATGTTACGGATAACAACCATGGTGAGCAGCAGTATTGGGGATTAAATGTCTCTTCCTCGGTCCATATACGTGTGTTGTTGATCAACACTCATGCTTAACACATACACGATAACAAAACAGTAATTAGCTATCACCAACCATACTGTGTACGTCTAAATAGTGCGTAAATTAGGAAAATACCGTCAACATATTGAAGTTGTAAGCACAGTAAATTAAGTTCACTGCTAGTGAAAAATGAATCACAACATTTATATTTTAGTACCGGACGTACAATTTAACATTTTTATGTATTTCCACAATTATTCTACAATGGATTTCGGCAGTTTAACTTAGCTTTTGCCCGAGTTCTTATTACTGTATGCATCAATGCATTCATAATCATTATTTATGATTACTTTGGTGAAGATACATTACATGTATTCAACGCAAACGATTGCATATATATATTCCCCATAGGTGTTTTGATAATCATAATTATGTCCCAGTCAATAATTTCATTAACATGACTTATTGAAGACAGCGTGAATCAGGTACACCTACAGTTACGATGCTGTAGAGATTGGGCAGGGTCAAGGTCGGGTAGACGGGTCTCACGAACGGTGTGTTAACGCCACATTGACCGAGGCGAGCGAGGGTCGGGGTGAGACCCCGTGTCATGTAGTCGGCACGAAATCCATCCAGTGAGAGCAGCAGGACCGGAGGTGGTCTGCAGAGAAACATGTAGCCAATTTACAAAATCAAATAATATACAAACAAATAACGTATTCGCAGTACATGTTACTTTTTGCCAAAATGTAAATTAAAGGTATTTGATATACACTAAAAAAGTTTAAAACATAACTCACAAATGACAGATATTACATGAAATGAACGTTCAGAATATAGACTGTAATGCTGAATTAATCTTAATTTATGATATGTCATTTGTTGCCACATACTGGGTGATTGTATTATTTAATCGCAGAGCTAGTAACATCTGCTAGTAATATTGTGTTTACGTTTTACAACCATGTTTGACTACTGCATCCGAGTGTATAAACGCTGGTTAAAGTTACCGCTCGGTAACTTTTAAACCTTGGTAAGTTTGCTGTTAATCAGGTTTAGTAACCATCAAGGTAAGTTGATTGTATAAACACGATAAACCGCAAAGTTACCAAACCGCAAATAGTGGAATATAACCACAGGTAAATTTAACCAAAACATTCCCACAATGCATTTTCTAATGACGTAAATTTCGCGCGAAGTGTCACGATACGATTTCGTTAACAAACAAAATAAACAGCGACATGTTTTTTTTTTATTAAATTCATTTACAAATGACTTCACAATAAATAACGTGTACATTTTAACTATGAGTTTTTAATTTTTTTTTTAAGTGTTTACAAACATATAACCAGGGACAAATTAATAATGATGTCGGGATTTGCATCATTTAGTGGAATCCTTGGTGCTTCGAAGAGTGAGAGAGTGCTTGCAATTCGCAAAGACGCCTATTTTTCTTGTTGTTTTAAGTGATGCAACATTTACTTGGTCGTCGTAACATTCTAGCCTATTCTTCTAATTTGGCTTTAAGTCCCGTTTTCATGACTGCGTTATAAAATAATATCTTTCGCCAAAAAACGATCTTTACACATTCAAAGCACAACGCTGAGTATTTCATTAAAATTTTATCTGAAAATCACTCTGTCTGTAGTCTTATATTGCATATTGCAATTGAGAAAAGTGCGAGTCTTGTTGACGATTTATTATAAACGCGACTTATTTCACATGTACTGTATATCGACATTTTTGAATTGTCAATTTATCACATTTTCGTTTTTTCGTGCAATGTGGATTGTTTATAATCCGTGCATATACTGAGGACATTTAAGAATGTACAACAAGCCATACAAATATAGCACATTCATAAAAAATCTGCAATAATATCTTTCCGATTTAATTCACGTTAGGCATAGAAATGTGTAAAGTATAAGATGGTAAAATTCGCACCACATTGGAATTCAGAATGACCAATTTTGTACACGGGAATTTTCCGCTCATTTATCTGTTGTGTAATGGAATGTTTTCCATTCTTTGTTTATTTATATATTAAATTACTTTTTGTACAATAAGGGTATTGACTATAGACAAATAAAACATTGTGCAAGTTTAAACATATGTTTGTATGCAGAAATCTGCAAATGTAACCGATTTTACCTACGTCTATTATTTGATAAACTGCTCCAGTTCATTTAAACAGCAGTAATGTAGAGTACATGACGTAGCGTGTTACGAAGAAGAACGTTTATCGCCCGGGTTTATCAAGTTCATAAACTCATTTGAATAAAGTGATAGGATGGCATAAGGGTCTTTATTCAACTATGCTAAAATAATTATTAAAGACCCCGAATGCAAAATCGTCAATTATTGTGTTAAATGGATTATTTATGGATTATTAAAGGTAAGATACTAGTTCAAACGTTTTTTGGTTTTTGTTTGTACTTTTGTCGTTCCCTGTTCTCGGAGAAATGTTTTTTAACATGGGCGCCATTGATGCATCGGATCACACACGCGCACGGCATACCCAGAAAGAATATAAAAAACACTCGTCGTCCGAGTTCGGAAAACGTTTTGCCATGTAATTTAAGTCACATAAAGTGTCAGTCGCTGCAATTGTCTTTTTACTCGTCGAAATTGTCAAGGTCGTCGATGGCAAGCTTTTATAATGTCGCGCGACTCGCCCATTTTGTGTAAGTTACCTCCCGGTTACTTGTACTTACCCACCTAGAGAAACAGGTATGATTTATCTGGGTTTTAACCGATCGGTGTAACTTACCAAATTTTTATACAAACGCTAACCGACCAGAAACCAACAAGTTACCGACTTTTAACCGCCGGTATGTGGATAACCGCCGGTTTAACTGTTTATACAATCGGGTGCAAATGGTGAACGTCATCAATACTTCAGTCTTCAGTTAAAACGGGTAGATTTAATCATGTACGCATTACAACGTTATATGTAAACATTTGGTGTCTAATGTGTACATAAAAGACCATGTTTCGAAGTCACACGCAGTTAGACCCAGACTTACCCGGCTGGACAGGAAGCTGTGTCATTGTCTGAACATGGCTGGTCAGCCCAAGGTACTGTCAGGGGTGAAGGCCATATCTCTAAGGGAAGATCTGTACGCAGTCTCGCACTCAGCTCTCCATCCAGCGTCAGCAGGAGCCTGAGACCAGTGAGGTGTTCTATGTCCCGTATACGAACAACGTTGTTGATAAGGTATTCTTTATCTGGCTAAAAATATATATTTGTTATTTTATATCCGATTTCCAAACTAAAATACCTTTTTTGTGTACGAACCATGATTTTGTCAATATGTGTAGAAATGCCTGTATATGTATTATGATCATGATTTTTATTTTCCGAACGAGCCTTTTTAAGATTTTAAACACAAACCTTCTGTATCGAAAAGGCAAAATCAGCACAAATTGTTATAAATTATGTTTCAACGAAGTAAGAAATATTACCAGGCAATTATAAGTGTCGTGTATATGTGGTAGGACGGAGGAGAATACATGTATCTTTTCAGGTGGGCAGTCTTCGAGTCCAGCCACTTTTGTTGAGCACTTCACAACACTAACAAATATGTGACTTGAAACTGGAATCTTGTGAGAGCTGTCCGCATATCTACATTAGATACAACACAAAATATGTTGACAACATCAAGAACGTTTATATGCGTATTCAGTCAGCAAAGACAAATCACATATTACAATTGTCTTAAGGAGGACGAACAGTGGCCAAATTTTGATGATAAATAAATACTTTTGGTGGCTGATGTCAGCCATATTGGTCTGACGCATTGATGGTTTTGAATGGCAACAACAAGAAAACACGCTAGAAAAAAAACACTTGACCCGCCAAAACGCCATATGAAGGTACTTGTTTCGGCGTGTCCACATGTTGGTGACTTTCAAACCAGCCAACACGATGTGGAAGAAAATCAGCCGCACTAAATATTACCTAGTTCCATCGACATGGTGTTTGTCAGCAATTCCATCGGAGTCGTAATCAAATATGGTCCCTACGGTCACATGAATATCTCCATAGGTACTTCTGTAATCGGCCAGGAAGCGCCAAGTGTATTTCCAAATACCTTTGTTAATAGTTAAATATCATTGTCTTTCACAGGACGTTAAAAAATACATATGAAAAAACTCAACGGTTTATGTTTGAAGTTAAATTTAATAAGAATGTGCATACGACGAGCAGGTGGTGGTGGTGTCGAGAAACTATTACAAAAATAAAGATCATGATTGTAATAACAATCATGACTAATGGGCATGATAAATATGATTAACATGATCAATACGAGTACGAAGGCGATGATAATTATGATGGTGATGTTCATGGGTATACATGCAGTATTTTACATATTACAAATTGATAGTTATTACCTTGTTTGAAGCCCTTGTACATTGGGATCATATTCCAGCCGGACTGTATCTCTTGCTGGGCCGCAGTGTCCATATAATCTAGGAAACATAATGGTATACGACAGTTTTTTGTTTAGTTTTAAACTACTGTTCCCAAATATCATTAAAAATACGACTTTAAAGAAACAAAATCAATAAAATCTATGACATTCACTTCTCAAAATAACAGACTGTCATAAAGAAGCATCCGTTTTAAAAATATTTTCACAATATTAGCTTACAACGTACATTAGAACCGTTTCGTTCAAAATCATCGATCATTCTTTATTATCAATGTATTATAGACTTGAAACTGATATTGCAACTTTGAATCAGTTGCGTTTATGTTCTTTAACTTATGAGACAAGACTATAACAATATTCTAACAGATAATTTAACAAATGAATGCGCTCTCATTATGTTAATTGAGTTTTTTCGTATTCTATTGTGCCGATTGATTGTACTTGAAAGTTTGATTCATGATAAGTGCATGTAAATTGCTTACGAATAAAAGAAGTGTATACAATATTTTTTGGATCAAAAGCTCAAATTATCACATTTCTTGCTAATTTATACCTGGATCCACAAGATGACTCGCTTCTAACCCCAATTGACTGTTACCGAGGGTGGGACATTGCGAGTTGTTGACGATTTGGTTAGAGTTAAAGACCTTTAAAACATGAGCATCAGAGCAATAATTATTATTAATATTGGTAATACGAAAGCTCAGTTTATATAAGTTAAAACATATAGAAAAAAAGTCATTCATTATTTAGATACTACATTGCAATTGCATTATACGCAACAATAATTTCATTGCACATTACTTGCATAGAAAAATGCAAACACATTCAAACGTTTTTTCCGATATAATCCGATGTATATACCTGTCCATCTTTCATTCGGAAGACAGCCATGGTCGGAGAGTTGTGCGAGGTACTATATATTGATGCCACGTGTGTACCATGATGTATGCAGTTGGCCTTACTGTTATCATTGGAAGGAATGCCCCACGGAAATATGCTTTGACTTGACTGGTTGAGCTGACTTTGCGTGTTCTGGAGATAAATATGAAACTAATAGATTTTAACTTTCATAAACTGAAGAAATGTAAATGAACTCCAAAACGCGAATGACAGCGCATATGTTAATTATTTTTTAAAGAACCGTGGTTGAAATTTGGTAAGTTTAAACTATTTCAATTACGATATTGCGTTTGCCCGGGGCATGTGAAAAGAAGTTCATGGTGGGGTGCCACGTGAGGATCATACATAGCTACATTTCCTATGAAATTAGGTTCATTTCAAGGTGAAATAAACTAATATCAATCAACTGGTAAGAGCAAGATAGCTGATGTATACAACGCATTCTAAACAAACTTACAAGAGATGTACATGTGTACGCAATATTGCATGTTTGTGGCAAATGCCCTTGTCCTGCTTGCAGTGTTGGTGGGTCCTTCAACATGTGGTGCAAGGAGCCAAATGTGCCGTTGTTAGGAGCGGGCGTAATGTTCAACAACACTGCAACAATTTCGATATTTTCAGCATTATTTTAAAATCTTTATAACAGAAGCAAATGCAAAACATACATATCGCGGTAAGAAGTCGACTTTGTCCGTACAACAAATTAAACCTCGAGACGGTAAAAAAACGCATATTAACAACAGCCAAGATTTGCCTCTCTTTGTATTGACAACACAAAATTTCAATATTAATCAATTTAAAGTAGCCTTCCCGAAATAAATACATAAATATGTGGAATGGAAAAAAACACATAACACCGATCACATTCGCATTTTCTTAACAACTGGAGCAAGAATAGCTTGTTTTGTGTCGTAATGTGTTAAGTCTACTTGCTGTGTGCGATATATTTTGACACATCAAGAGTAAATCAGTAGGTAAATTGTTAGTCGCAAATTTCAATTGAAATTAGCATCTTTGCTGTAATTTATGTATACTATGAGTTTTCGTTAATAAATTACATATTGCAGACAAATAATTCTATAAAAAACATCTATTTTTTTACAAATATTGTCAATTTAAATGTTTCAGGATACACAATTATAAGTTTTGCATTGAAACAAATTAAAGTATTAACATTATTTTGTATTTTTTTCAATTGCGTGTTTTAATGCTGTACATGTTTTTTGCTCATTTAAGTGCTATGGATTCGACTGTCGGCACATTAAAATATACATTATAAAGTGAATTACCTGACATCATGTTATAGAGCTCAATGTTCTCAAAAGGCACCGCCGTGAATTCTTGCTTAAATCCCGGTCCATGTGCCATAAACAAAGCCTATAAAGCAAGAACATAGCCGATGGTCAGATGTATCAGTTGCATGTTTATGTAATGCTTATAATTCAATATTGAAACTCCGTTAACAATATCAGGTGACAAATTCGTGTTACAATCAGCTAGTGTTTTAATAAAAGAAATTGACCAATTACATTTGCATATAAAATGCCGGACACACTCCCAAAATGTTAAATGGTACCACTCAACTTACGTGCATGCTTTTGTAGATATTGTCATAGCCATGATTTCCGGCTAGGCAAAAATTGTCTTTTTTCCCACTAAAATCAAATTATATTGATCACTTGTCAGTATGAGCTATTCTCCACACGTCGCAAGGTTTATATGATATGAATTTGGTCGTTTGTTTATATAAACATCTTAATGAACTTCATTACTTATGCAATAATATAAAACAACACAAATTTCGCATTAACAATTAATAATGCATTTAAATAAAGTGCAAGACATTTAACCCAAAAAACAAACAAATACACCCATATATATTAAATGTCAAACATACACACTAGCGTAATAACTGCTCTGTAAAACTGGCACAACTTAAAAATGGCAAACACATTAGGAACACACTTTCACAAACACTTACAGAAATTAAATATCACACACAAACGACGTTTCCACTCTATACGTCATATACGTAACCACGGTTACTTACGTGAACAACCATGAATCCTCCACGTCCAACACCACCTCTCCTATTCGCTCGTTGTTGGCATAGTGATGACGCACCGGCATGTCCGCGCGTGTGTAAACGCCAATATTCTCATCAATGCATCGTAGAGACTGAAGAACTTTCTCTGTTTCCATGACTACCAACACAAACAATTAAATTGTGTATCAGTTAAGGAATTATTATTGTTTTGTTTCATTCACTTCATTTTGTTCAATGAGTAGTCTTTTAAACGACAGGAAATATCATAAGAATAGTGAAACAATGCTATTGTAATTAATTCATTATCTTATAAATAAAATTATGCGAAATTATATAAATATATTTCCATTTTATTCATTTCATATATTGTGTTTTAGTTGAAGACAGCAAAAAGACGCGTTGCGTGGAATATGATTTGTATATATAAGCTCAACAACTAACCGTGAGTGTTTTCCAGGATTGTTGAGCCCTGCTGAGCCTGATGGTATTTCGTGTGCAGGAATCCAGTAGTTCCCGAGTATACAAGCATGTCTTTCACTTCTGGGAGCCAATTTTCTAACGTCACTATCCGGGCACATGACGTACTTGACATACCTGGAATACCAAGGAGTAACGTGCACTGAATTTATATTTTTTAAGTGTTATTGCTTATTATAATGTGAGAATGTTTAGTTAGAAAAAAGGAAGAGAAATACTTCATATTTACAAATAAGAAAACACCTGCCCCCATTACACAATACATAAGAATATGCTTCCATTTCTTTGAAAACGTTATACACACCGTGGTCTGCGAGAACAATCAAATTCACACAATGATCGAGTCTTCTTTGCAACAAAGAGTTCATCAGATACCGTATGATACTGTCAACCTGTTTTAGCATTGCGTTGACCTGAAATAACAGACGACTAGCAAGCATATATTTAAAAATGATCAAGAGCTGGGAACACTTATCTGAACCATATTGCATAAATAACTTGACTTTACTCGTCGTGCACTTGTTCTTTGCAAAACAACACAATTGTTTTTACTCGGACCCAGTCTGAACGCCGTTGGTAAACATATTCTTAACTTGTAGCTAAATAAAGTCGCGGGGTATAGTGACAATTTCGCTCGTCAAGACATTAAGATGACCCGGGTTCGATTCACTCTTGGAGCGTGTAAACAAAGGCACCAAATACCGGTTTAGGAAACGGAATCGAGAGTGCCTTAATAAGAGTTATACTCTGGGGCGATCAAGCTTAAATAATTTGTTAAAACTAGACCTTAAAGACAAGTAAATATACCTCAGCACTGTCGGGCCCTGACCCGTGACCTTGATGGTCGGGCTCATCGAAGTACAGTGTGATAAACTGGGGTCGGTCTTCTGCGGGAAGTTCCAGCCATTTCATCGCTTGGTCAATGCGAGCCATCCACGTTATTGACCTTTATACAGTATTTTGATGCTATCAACGCTTCACATTGAATTACCTCATCGTTATGGATACTTATGAAGACATTTGCTTTATCCATAAAGTGTATTTTAAGAGAAAACTATATTCATCTTGAATGCAAAGTAAGTTGATTGAACGAGGGTCACAAACCTTAACAACAGGCAGTTACGCTTATTTGTATTTGACACTGACTTGGTACTACTTTATTCTTACACATGCACAGTTGTGTTTGTCAATAATTTGACAATGAACACTATTTACAGCAAATAAAATAAATGGTTAAATTTTTTTTTTATGGTTATATATAGGTTCAAATGATATTACTATTTTGCTAAATCTTAGGTTTAAGTACATGGGACGAAGTTAATGGATGCATCAAATAACTTAACACATTATCCTTACCCGTTATAAGGCTCCCAGTAGGTCGGCCGATAACCTGTAATAGAAACATAATCGCATATTACATTTATACAATTTATAAACAAGAATATGAGCGAAACTGATATAAATTCTCCGATAATGCGCTATGCAATGCACTGGTAAATTCAAAGCGTGAGTAGAAAATATGAAACAATTATTATATTAATGCGTACCAGTAACGTTACAATATCTATTCAATATCTTAATTGAAACTTTAAAAACATGCTTATGATGAGGTCTTTTATGCATGGAAATGTCCTACATGTATTGTGTGTAGTCCTTGCAAACATTAAGATGTATTTTGTGTTGAATTTAGACTGCAAGCAATGGAAACATATGCGTCATACCTGAAATGTTCACTTCACTCCCTACCCAGAAGAAGGAGGCCGCCTTCTTGCCATGTTTTATAGCCGTCGTCCACAGCTGAATACAAGACCAACATACACCTTTTTAAAATCATATAAATTATTATTTATATATATATTAATTTATATATATATACTTGGATGTATTTGATTATCGATAAAAGTTATTAGGCATTACAAATTCAAGACGTTTAAAAATAAAATGAACGGGTATATACGTACGGGTTCCCCTTGCCACCAATACGAGTTGAATTTTCCTGTGCCTCCTATCGAGAATGAACCGTTGTGGGTGGGGTCGTACATACTGTTCCCAACAATCCCGTGTGACTCGGGATACAGGCCCTGGTAAATAATGCACGCATAATGACAGGCATCATAACATGTACTATACTTAAGTCTACTTAATTTTGTTTGTGCTACACATACAACATAGCAATATACTTCAGGGTTGTGACCAACACTACAATTCATTAGCTGGTGAATCATAATAATGTGCTTAATTTAATGTTGTTCAACTGACACCAATATAAAACATACGAGCGTTTACACGCGATGTGAAGTTCGAAGCATCCGTAGAACATTAATATCAACCATAATGAAACAACTGGGGTTAAGTAAAATCTACCGCAAAAATAGCGCATTTGCTATTAAAAGTCATCATAGATAACGGTAGCAGCGCACTTACCATGGACGTGAGGTTAGGAGATGATTTTGAATGTAATTGGTTTATTCCGTTATGATATGGTAGTTGTGAGAAAAAGGTGCTGAAAGAAACCGTGACTATAGTGAAGTGGTAACGACAAGAACGTTTTTGTTTCGGGGACAATATATCTACTCTGACAATGGTGTAGTGGTAAGTAAGTTTATGTTTCGGGGACATCATACCTACCGTGACGATGGTGTAGTGGTTCGGGAAAGTCAGAGTGGGGTAGACGGCGCGCATGTATGGCGTGTGTACGCCGCAGTCCCGCAGCCTCTGGATTGTTGGAGTGATGTTGCGTAGCAAATACTCGGCCTTGAATCCGTCAAGCGAAACCAGAATCAATGGCGTCTCTCTGAGATATGAATGGGTCTGGGAACACGTGACTTCATGTTTGTTTATTTAAATTATCTTTTTTATATAATACATATCGTTACTATAAATAGTAACAAATCCATGCCACAAATAGGCCAACAAATGAGCAAAATGGCGACCAAACTCCGACCAAGCCAACGGTGATAACAAATAAAGCAACACATCAGCAAAAGAAAACGTAACACACAATTGGTATAATGAAAAAACAATTACAACTGGAACTGTAGATTGGATCAATTACACTATTTGAAATTTAAAGGAGTCGCGAAACATTATTGAATAATCAACACGCTTACTTTAATGACAACTTTAATCAAATGCTTATAATAATAAAAATACAACGATATGCACTTCCATTTTGTGTATTCTGACTAATTAATCTTAATTCAATATCATTAAAGGCCCTCGGCTCGTTATATAAGAAGCGGGTCGATTATAGACGTCCGGCAGTACGTACTTCCATGGACACTGCGGATGAGTTTCAGGCGAGTAACAGGGTTGACCCATCCAGTCACCCTGTGGATAACTTCCGGTTGTTTGTCCGTTGTCGTCTTTGCCATCTTTGTTACGAATCCCGAACACCACAGCCAGCGTGATGACAACCGCCAATCCTATGATTGCTACCTTGGAAAAACAGACATATTGTTAAAAATAGCGTGCCGTCGTTAACTGAGAATGACGTCTTACGTAAATTGAATGCCAAATTCGTAAATCATAATTTATAAATATATAAATAAATANTTTGATGGTATGGGGCAGATGCTCGGTTTAATTCATATATAATTATTCGATATGAACAGAAACATAATATAAATGCAAAAACGATATTCGGTAACGTCATTTGTTGGCGTACTTTTAAATATAAATATTACGTATTACAAACATTCAATGCACATACTTAAATAAACTGAGCTAAATTATGAATTGGTTATTCGTACATTTATGTAATAAAAATATGCTACAAAACGGCTATGGTGTGCCATTAGCCCTTATTGGAACACATTCGGGCGCATGGTGTCTCTGGCTTTGGCCAATACTGCCGAAAGTGGGCCTAAAGGCCCAATGCATCGCCATAACCGTGTAATTATCTATATTAAATTCATGTCGCACCCGATAATGTAACGTGTATGCATCTATATGATTTATAGTGTGCATCATAACATAGATTTACTTACTACAGCAATTAATAAAAGGCGTGTCCTAGATTTTTTGCGAGGCCCCGATTCTGAATAGAGCTGTTAAAAAGGAATAAAATATATTAATATAATTGCATCACTGCGATAAGAGTACAATTCGAACGTATTAACATTATATCTGTAATTGACTGTGTGGCTGTATAACAATTATTGTTATTGTTGTTGTTATTTGCGCTGTTGATTTTCTTGTTGACTGTATGAAAAGCAGTTAAAATATATAATAATGCCGACAGTGTACAAGTACACGAGTATAAATCAGTAAAAACATCTATCTCTACATGTACTTACCGTATCTGTGGAGGTTGTTGAGAGATCCAATGTTTCGAAGTTCTGACGTCCATCCTGAAACAACAATCAGGCATCTTATCAATGTACAGATAGAAAAGAATTACATGAACATTTAAGTAAGTTGCATTTAAAAGTAGAGTTTCCCATTGCATTGATTGTTGTTTAAAAACACAATTTTTATTCCGAGCGCCGCATTATAAATCTCTCATTTCAAGCATCCTAATTGGTGTGCAGTTGATTTTCTTTGGGCTATATTAAACTTGGAGATATTAAACTGTTTTGTACAAATGTATAGAAGTGTAAGGTTTAAAAATCAACTCTACCTTGTGAGCTATATTTATTCAATATTTTCATCAAATTTGTTTTATATTGCTATTCAAAAAGGCATACATAATAATAACATTAATTCCCGTGAATTTAAAGAATCTGTAACGGTAAAACATGTTCTAAAATTGTTGCAATTTAAATATCATTATTAAATTCTGATAATAAGTACGAGATATGAAGATAATAAAGTGATCATTTGAATCATTCCACAATTTAAGGGAAAGGTTTCATTTATTCGACCCATAATTGAGAGCATTTTTATGTAGCCATACAGAGGGATAAATGCTCGGATATAGACTGTCACCAGTTCAAGTTTATATGAATTCATATCACTACAGATATTGCTTTCATAATGTCAACAAAGACGTCTCACTCCGTATCTAGTTCGTACCAGACAGGTTGTTTCTTTGACATGAAAGCCAATCTAAGTGGCACACAAAAACTAGGTTCGTACCGACGCAGCTATGCACCCTGTATCTATACCAATCTTAATCTGAACATCAAACTATTAGTAAACTAAATGTTTACGAATATCAATTATTATCTTATAACCTTGACATTTGGTGAACATGTTAAACACAACATTTAATGTACAGAAAATGATTATTACACGACTATAAAATATCATGGACTTGCTGTTAAGCTTTTAACAAAATCGGCCTTTAAAGAAATATGGGCGTGCTCTAAATAAAATTCAAAAACGAGATAGATGATCGGTACATGCAACGCGACCCCATTTATTTTAAGTATTCGGTAAACGTTAACGTTAAATAACGTCTCGGCAAAATACAATATGCTGACATTTAAGTTTTTACGACAAGTGGCACAGCGCATTACCAAAGCTCGAACAACAGCTGTTTTAGTTAATAAATCGACGTCCGGTTAGAAATAATTTGCATATTAATATGCACGTATGTAAATATGCGTTCGATTGAATAGGAGCATTTCTATAAGATGTGTTATAAATGTGTATCGTGAAAATTCAAGTCAAGTCAAATCAACCTTTATTCACTCACATTCATGGGGTATGAACACGTGAGTAAACAGCAATTATTGCATACAACAAATTTGAAACGTCATGCTTACGATACATATTACACAATTGATTCATGCCTTAGTACAAGATTTGTATTATTATTATTATTATTATTAGTATTATTATTATTATTATTATTATTATTATTATTATTATTTTTATTATTATTATTATTATATTATTATTAATATTATTAATATTATTATAATTATTATTATTATTATTATTATTATTATTATTATTATTATTATTATTATTATTATTATTATTATTATTATTATTATTATTATTATTATTATTATTATTATTATTATTATTATTATTATTATTATTATTATTATTATTATTATTATTATTATTATTATTATTATTATTATTATTATTATTATTATTATTATTATTATTATTATTATTATTATTATTATTATTATTATTATTATTATTATTATTATTATTATTATTATTATTATTATTATTATTATTATTATTATTATTATTATTATTATTATTATTATTATTATTATTATTATTATTATTATTATTATTATTATTATTATTATTATTATTATTATTATTATTATTATTATTATTATTATTATTATTATTATTATTATTATTATTATTATTATTATTATTATTATTATTATTATTATTATTATTATTATTATTATTATTATTATTATTATTATTATTATTATTATTATTATTATTATTATTATTATTATTATTATTATTATTATTATTATTATTATTATTATTATTATTATTATTATTATTATTATTATTATTATTATTATTATTATTATTATTATTATTATTATTATTATTATTATTATTATTATTATTATTATTATTATTATTATTATTATTATTATTATTATTATTATTATTATTATTATTATTATTATTATTATTATTATTATTATTATTATTATTATTATTATTATTATTATTATTATTATTATTATTATTATTATTATTATTATTATTATTATTATTATTATTATTATTATTATTATTATTATTATTATTATTATTATTATTATTATTATTATTATTATTATTATTATTATTATTATTATTATTATTATTATTATTATTATTATTATTATTATTATTATTATTATTATTATTATTATTATTATTATTATTATTATTATTATTATTATTATTATTATTATTATTATTATTATTATTATTATTATTATTATTATTATTATTATTATTATTATTATTATTATTATTATTATTATTATTATTATTATTATTATTATTATTATTATTATTATTATTATTATTATTATTATTATTATTATTATTATTATTATTATTATTATTATTATTATTATTATTATTATTATTATTATTATTATTATTATTATTATTATTATTATTATTATTATTATTATTATTATTATTATTATTATTATTATTATTATTATTATTATTATTATTATTATTATTATTATTATTATTATTATTATTATTATTATTATTATTATTATTATTATTATTATTATTATTATTATTATTATTATTATTATTATTATTATTATTATTATTATTATTATTATTATTATTATTATTATTATTATTATTATTATTATTATTATTATTATTATTATTATTATTATTATTATTATTATTATTATTATTATTATTATTATTATTATTATTATTATTATTATTATTATTATTATTATTATTATTATTATTATTATTATTATTATTATTATTATTATTATTATTATTATTATTATTATTATTATTATTATTATTATTATTATTATTATTATTATTATTATTATTATTATTATTATTATTATTATTATTATTATTATTATTATTATTATTATTATTATTATTATTATTATTATTATTATTATTATTATTATTATTATTATTATTATTATTATTATTATTATTATTATTATTATTATTATTATTATTATTATTATTATTATTATTATTATTATTATTATTATTATTATTATTATTATTATTATTATTATTATTATTATTATTATTATTATTATTATTATTATTATTATTATTATTATTATTATTATTATTATTATTATTATTATTATTATTATTATTATTATTATTATTATTATTATTATTATTATTATTATTATTATTATTATTATTATTATTATTATTATTATTATTATTATTATTATTATTATTATTATTATTATTATTATTATTATTATTATTATTATTATTATTATTATTNTAAAAAAAGTTCTATCTAATAACTTTTTGCGAAACTGCTCAAATATGTTCATCTACGTATTGTTATCATGAAACAAAAATAAAAAAGGGGGTCACCGCACTTTTAACAGAGTTTTTTTTTGTTTAACTATCCCTACCGTCTGTGTCAAATTTCATACAATACAGCAATTAGGCGAAACCCAAGTACCGGTACATAGACTGTTAGAGATATGCAAAAAAAAAATATATGGTTTACAATCTTAATTGGGATCACAACGGCCTACTTAAAAAAAACACACTTATACAATATTTAATCACAAACATAAGACCATACAGTATCAAACTCGACCTTAATCACCAATAACAGGGACTTGTTGACAGATTTCGGCATATTTTAAATTTTCTGATTAAATGCTTTAAATTTATTAATGTAAACAACAGGACTAAAGAGCTCCAGGAAAAAAC
Source organism: Dreissena rostriformis (assembly GCA_007657795.1). Classification (NCBI taxonomy): domain Eukaryota; kingdom Metazoa; phylum Mollusca; class Bivalvia; order Myida; family Dreissenidae; genus Dreissena; species Dreissena rostriformis. The sequence goes on from VMBQ01000454.1 coordinate 179,813, forward strand.
AAGAATGAAATAAAAGAAAGAAAAAAAGAATTAAAAAATGTTAACCGCACCTGGGATCGAACCACTGAGTACCTATTATGAACCTACTCGGTCATTAATGTGTGATGATTCTGATAACAAAACTATTGGGTTGTGATAATAGCATCGGTGTTATATCCTCGGTTAAATAAACTGCCGCAACACCCCTTAAATGAATGCAGAAAGAAAAAATAATGGTCTTATTTGCTATCTGTCAAATGCAGAGGATTGACATTAAGAAACATAATAAGTTTGAAGACACTCCATTACAAACATGCATTGACTAAATAATGGCCCTGACAGTTGCATTCAAAATCATCAGTAGCATAGACTTAAAGCAGATATAATGATATACCCATGTTTCCCGCTAATAACGTCATGTCGCATTTCAAATGATTCTCATTTAGCATAAAAAAGTCCAGTTTAACGCTTAATTCTCATTATTTGTTGACCGAGTTATGGACTTTGATAAGATTATAATGCATTGTTTAGGCGTTTTTAGTGTATCTCTTAGAGCAATTTTGACGTATGTGTACGGCTTAGATTACGCAGAATTACTTCTCATTAGTATTTAGCTAATTGTGTGAAAAGATGTATATTTACAAAAAATGTGAAATCTGTAATAATCCTATTTTACATAACAATGTGCACTTTCGTGATAGATACAACTTGTGATTCATTCATAAACATTTTTTCTAACCATGTTTTTTGTATCAACATTTGAGTGACTAAATCATGAACAATTTGTTTCCGTAAACATATTGTTATTATGTTATTGATGTACCCCGGTTATAACGTTGCTCGTTATCATTAATTATTATGTATTTTTCCTCATTATGACAAATTTATTTAGAAAATAGAGGCATTTTAATTTGTGTCATAGTGTCAAAAATATGCACGCTCCGCGTAGTGCCTGAAATGATCACCCTATGTAAGCTGCATTAATTTCTTGTTTAAACAATTAATATATAATGAAACTCCCGAAACTCCAAGCGTACAAATTGGTATTGACGTTAGCTTTTGTTTTTTAAGGAAAGTGACCGATTCCATATAACATACAGGACAATACATACAACATATCATACCACATACAAATGATTACAACTCGGGTAACCTCATTGTAACGGTGAATGCAAAGCATTTTGGATTTGAACCTGTTTAAGGGCGCGCCAAACCTCACATTTAGTATATAAACGTTAACCTCACATCAAAATCTATTTAAGAGAATTTAAATAACTTTTATTTGAAATGTTATTTCTCAATGATTAGTAATGCATCAGAGAAACAAATTTCAGTAAAATGCCATTCTCAGCAGTTCACAGTTCAAATTCAAAATGTAATGCCATCATTTTCATGAAATAATCCTATGTCTTAAATTGTATTGTGATGCGCATGTATAAGAGTGCTACCTTAATTGATATTCACACGAGTATGGTCACTGGCAAAAAGCGTAAAGTAAAAGTTTAAGACTTGTTTTTTTTAATTTCAGCTCTTTTGCATCGACACAATAGTAATAAACGGTTCACTATAATTAAAAACGGTATACTTTCAAGTCTTCTTCTTGGGAAGAACTGATATGTGTTGTCTTTGGAAGGATCTTTGAGAACGCCCCTGAGTTGAGTTCAAACCCGCATGCAAGGCAGACATCAATAATAAAAAATAATATAGATATGTTATTCCCCAGTTTTGTATAACCCATTTATATCCTTTTTTTCAAATTTCTCTCTTAAATGTGTACAGATCTTTTAAAAACTATATTGTGATATGTTATATTTAGTACACACCTATGCAATTTGGATATCTGTTCCATTATTTTCAACAAATCATTTGTTTCATTAACGCAACCCTACGTAAAATGTTTTGTCTCGTCATTAAAGCTATATGCACATCTCGTGCGTTTTGGAATATGTCACAAACAATTAAATTGTTTCAATTGTTCAAACTGTACAACGCTCATTATAAAACTTATGCTGATCACGTGTGTATAGTACTACTATATAACATAAAAATCCATTTGGTCCTGTTGCAACTTTGAACGCGAATAATATTGCCCAGAATAAATTTATAATTCACGCTTTATTAATTTTTGCGAATCGTAAACCATTGAACTTTTTTAAGTTTCGGCATTTATATGTGGATCGTCTTTGATTAAGAATTTTACGCATGAGTGCATGCATTGATTATGTTGATTTCCACACAGCTATGTATACCACAGTCTGTGCTTATCAATGGTTAATGTTTGTATTTACCTGAACCAATGTTAATATATAGTTATATTGTGTTTTGATCTTCGTATCTTGTATTTATAAAAGTATATATGTTTAAACAAAACGTATTTTATACAATATTATATATTTATTTTTTTCATTATTGGCAGTTTATATTACACAAAATAATATATCCTTGAAAAAATCACATCTTCCAAAAAAGCTTGATTGTAAGTAGGTATTGTGGCTTAATGTTGGAATGAATATACATTGGTAGAAGAAACACAAAGATATGAATGGTTCTTTACGTTTAGTTCGTAACGTATGTGTCACGAAAATTTCGAAACATAAATTGAAAATATAAAGAACGTATTAGTAAAACTTTTCTAATTCCAACGTAACTTTGTAATTAGAAATTGTAAGATCATGAACGTAGATTTTAATTCAATTTTAAGACATGATTGAAGTTGGTTTCACCTGATTAAAAAAAACATGAAACACTGTTTGTAATTTTAAGCATGACATGGACGCATTGTCAAATATTTAAGACCCAGTTTAAATTATGAACGTTCTCTGTAAGAACAAACTGTTTCGCGAGGTAAATTCATAATACAAAAACATGTCTCCAATAAACAGGAGATGTATTACGCCACTACTGCACAATTTAATTGGAGAAGCTGACCCAATAGTTCTAATAGTAGTATACCCCTGACCGATAACACTCTGTTAGCCCCGCCAACATGTGTTGTTATCATGTTTGTCTGCAATATTTAATCAATCGTAAGCCATGTGCACTTATAACTACTTTTTTGTATGAATGTCGTAAAAATATAAACACATAATCAATATAGTCAGACTCATCGATTTTAAAAGCGTGGATGAAGGAGGGATGATGTCAACAGTTTTGACGAGGAAAACGCAAATGGAAAAAATATTATTATACATGAAAAAGTACCTGAAAGAATTAGCATTATTTACATTTAGAATAATGTTTTAGATAGAATGTTCGTAGTTTTTTTTATAACAGAGTTCCACATCTACAGAGTAGCATGTTCGATATAAGTGTTTTACGATGTTGTCTACATCCATTTATTTCCCACAACGTTCGCAACACATCGGCAACAGTCGATTTCATCATTGCTTTACAAGACATATACAACATATAATTATGTTATAAAATAATCATAATTGAATGTAATATCGGGTTTGTTCTCTTACCTTCAATACAAACCTACATAAATATTTGAAATGCAACTCCTAAATGTGTGCTTATCCCACCAATTTATCATTTCAATTTTCTAAAGAGTAATCGTCAGTATGTTAATATTTAATGCATCATTTCATGATTTAAAAAGTCAATCAAAATTAACTTATTAAGAATTGCTCTTAATGTGATAACAAGGAATCCGTATGATTGCATATTTCGCGTTTTATTTATTTTTTACTAAAGCTTTACGTTACAAATAAGAGCTGATTAATTTCATTATAAAGAAGTGAAACTCCAGAAGCTGCAGCAGTATTGCATTTCAATCATACACACCTTCATGGTTCATTTTTAAGTTCTTGAGAACTACTTGATTTTGACATTTAAGAGTAATTGTTTAATGGGCCACTTCTCGTATTATGATTGGAAATGGAAAGCAAGAAGTATGCGCATATCCGCTAATTTATATGTGACACAATGTTTGAAAACATAAACAAATATTTGTCCTAATAAAACAAACCTGAACCGCAGAGACAAAAGATCGGGTTTTTGTTCAATATCTATAAATAGTGATTTTTTTTTTTTATGAACGCAGCTCAAAGTTTGCTTCATGCAAGTTAAGAACAATACAAAACAGTAGATACTGACACTGAATCAACGTTAAGCGATAGTGATAATACAAGTAATTAAATATTGATCGAATGTAAGACATGGACGTTTGTTTTTTATTTAAAACATAAGTATGTAAACAATGAAATAGTATTTGTAATAAACCCAAAAACTTTTATATATGGAAATGCAGACAATTTTCAAAAGTACGGCAAGTGCAAACAAACTTAAAAACCAATGTCAATGACATAAAAAAAAACTTTTACCAGTATATATTTGTAAGTACATTAAGGTACCGTACTCCAGTATTTTTTCCACATTTTGCAATACAGAGAACACATAAATCTTATCATTTATGAGCAATTTAGAACTTTCGCATCATATATGTAAAATATACAATGTAAAGATATTTATGACAAAATGTAAGTATAAATGCTTTTTTTATCTTGTTAGCAACACTCCTTAGTTTTTATCAACATATTTGAACTTATATACAATGGTCTTGTTTCCTAGAAATATAAATCCTATATTTATCCACAGAACCNACATAAAAAAAAACTCTTAACAGTATATATTTGTAAGTACATTAAGGTATCGTACTCCAGTATTTTTTCAACATTTTGCAATACAGAGAACACATAAATCTTATCATTTATGAGCAATTTAGAACTTTCGCATCATAAATGTATAATATACAATGTAAAGATATTTATGACAAAATGTAAGTATATATGCTTTTTCATCTTGTTAGCAACACTTCTTAGTTTTTATCAACATATTTGAACTTATATACAATGGTCTTGTTTCATAGAAATGTTAATCCTATATTTATCCACAGAACCAAAACAAGCGATCTTACCAATCAAGATCGTCAAGTATTGTGTGCGGCCCTTTGCTATCAAACAAAGCAAACCTATGCACTCATTTCCTTTATCATAGGGTGCATTAAATATAAAGGAAGTGTTCGGACTTGGAAAAAAAACACCTACCGTACAATAGTGTTTATATTTTCTGGAAAAAAAAACACAACTGTTCTGTATTAAAAATGTTTTCATGTGCGAAAGTGTTCAGTTCAAAAGACAGTCCTATTTGATTCCTTAAGCATTTTATCTTTAAAAAAGTCGATCGTCATTACAACGTTACTGTATTCATGCAAGTAAGGCTAACAGTCGAAACTCGAATATTTGTGTTTAGTATAGCATTGTAAACAGCGAGTTTCTTGGGCAAAGATATAAAAACATAAGCTCTGAATTTATGTCATAATATCCACTTGATATAATTGCTGAAAAAATCCGAAATAACTGATTTATTAAGGTTGTGCGACACCAACGTCCTCGAAGAGCAATTACCATTTTCTAGAGCGTCTAATTTCCGTCATAACCTCAGTTTAATAGGAGAGATCTAAATGATAATAACAATACCGTTACTCTAGAGACTTATGCTTCGGAATTGATCCTGCTAACGCAATAACACAGGCATACATATCGTTTCCTAACGGAGTCCAAAGGTTACCTTTGTCCCGTATTGTACGATGAAAGTGACAACCGTAACTTGTGCTTACCACATGCAAACGTCACGATACAATTAAGCAGTGATATACATTTGTCAATTAATATAATTGTGTATAACTTTTACTCAATGCTTCATTCATTACTTGGTAAAATTTTGCAAAGGCGCCGCAGATGAAGAAATGTTTAATGTTTAAAAAATAGTTTTTAAAATACCGACTTTTGTAAGTGTTACATTGTGTTAACTCCATAGTAAGAAATATACTTAATATTAAATATTAAGTAATAGTAATATTAAATATTGTTGACCTATGTGATCTACTTCTACAGAACATAATGCCGGGCGTAATTTGCAAAGTTAACAAACACAAAAGAAAAAACTCGTTGATACACATGTTATCCCAATTGCGTTAGCCGCGTACAGTTTAATCTGTATCTTTAATGTGCCTGTAACATAATTTTATATAGATTATTGTTCTAATATTATATTTTTGTAAATATCCAAAATTTAACCAAGAAAGGAAGATGTATATCTTTTCATTGGTGAAAACAATTTCCAAAATATGTGCAATCTTATGCACATTTCTGATGAAAGAAAACTAAAAAGCATAGCCTTTTTTGTAAACGAAATAATGAAAAAGATAGATGTAGATCAAAATTAATGCTCGAACTTGATGTATCACAACTCCAAAATAATATTATATTTTTTTATATATTCTGTATTTTTGGCCGGTGGCCTTTATTTAGAAATAAACTTTTGTCTTGTCTTGTCTTGTACTAACAATAATCTGTATTTGCGGTTAAATCGTTTGATGGCTATTAATGCCCTGCATAATTGTTGGTTGTACAGTGTCTACTTTGCACTTTATATGTGTTTCAATCAACGCACGAAGCATTTGCATTTCTGATAGAGGCTTTTTATGTCTTAACACAATATCAAGATCATGTTTCTATGTATAATTGTGTTAGTTAAACATACTAATTTAGTTTTTCGGTATTGCAGTATGAATCGAAATAAATGTCTACACACATGCCTAAGAATATTGGAGATAAAGTCAGTGCACTTAACTGTCGATACACTAATTCTCAAACGATGCATTAATGCTTTATAAATTACGATTGGTCTGCGACGTTTCACGCTATAAAAGCTATATAAAGCTGTGAATACGTAATGGACTAGCGTCCGCTGGGATTGCTTTCTATTTTGCAAACAGTATTAGGTTACGTGAAAAGACGTGTGAATTACCAATAAAGTTATTACACAAATGCGCATTTATATAGGAAGTGTTCAATGTCAGATGTATGGACTTACTTATATTGGAACACAACACATATGAGCTTTGGCAATATTGTGCACTGACAATGCTGAAATGAAACAATTTAATGTTGTCGATTAATGTATTAGCGAACCTGAAACAGATATAAGTATTGTCGCCTACGAATTGCAAAAGTTTAAAGAAAAGTATTTCAAGTTTAGACTTATATATATTGTTCTGTGTTGACATGTTCAAACATAATGTAAATTTGGTTTGTGTTTACATTAACCATTTTGAATCTCGTAAATTATTGTGTAACTCAAACATATTCTCAATTTATTTCACCTTCTGTAATATATATGTAGATATAGTATATATTTGTAAAGTCTAGATTAAATGATACATTGATCCAATATTGGAGTACAGAACTTAATAATTTCTCAAGAGCAATAAGTTACAGTCGGTTTTGTAAATTAGAATTTCAACCTTACTTTACACATGCTAGTATACATAAGATTTGATTTGATCTTTGTATATTAAGGGTTTCATCTCATAGATTAGAAATTGAATCAGACAGATTGCATAAACCTGAATATATACCTTGTCAAGAGAGAAAATGTCAACATTGCAATGTTCATGAGGATGAATATCATTTGCATTAGAATATTCCTTAGTTGATGATTTAAGAAAATTGTTTATAAGTAAATATTATTGGAAAAGACAAAAACATGAAAAAGATTGTTTACTTAATGCCATTTGATAAAACAAGTACCAACACAAACTTTGTCATGTTTGTACATAAAAAATGTATTCAAAGAAAAATGTATAAATATAATTATGATTAATTGTGTTTAATTTATTACTCAAACTTGACTTCTCGCTCGCTGTAGATTCGTCTCTGTTGTTTTTTGTGTTTTAACTAAAGTATTGTTAAATTGATTCTTAATGCTGTAATCCAATTATCCTAGACCTTTTCATGTATTGACACTTAATTTAAGAACTTATGAAATGCAATACTGATCACAGTTCATGCCTTTATATGTGTTACTATGTTTTGAACATGTATAAGTATGTACTGTATGTCTATTGTATATTGAATAAACCTATCATATCATTTCGTGATAAAGTACTATTCCATTGTTTGTATATATCCGAACACATGTACAGTTTTCTGTTAATTTGTGCTATTATAAATTACCCATTCGCCATATTGTGTTGTTTATGTCCGTTGGTCTTTTGCTCTTTTACATTCAGTCGTCTCAAAAGTCAACTCTCCATTTGATATATTAATATCATAATATTTGGTAATTGATACAATCATTTCGAAGGGTAAGTTAATCTACATAGCTATTTATATTATTCATTCCCAATTTCAGAGTATCCCCAGGATTGCTTGTGTATTTGGAAACGATCACAAACATTGTATCGTTCCAAAATGGCAAAAAAAATTATTGTGGTAGAAAGTAAATCATGCTGACGTTATAAGACTTCACCTATCTGCAAAAAGCATATGTGATCGAATCGGCAAGCGCCTCTCGTCGTTTCCATTTGCAGCAATAAACAACACCAAAACATGTTTTGCTAAATAAATACTTCATTTTCCTGATATTAGCACAGGGACTAACAAACAACACATAATTAAGTTCGCAATTAGAAAAAAATAAAATAATTGTCTAATTATTTTTTTAAATTTTCAACTCGACATATCATTTATCATCAACCTCATAAAAACACAGGATTGTGTGTGTTATTTTATTATTTTTTAATAAAACACATTTTATTCATTTGTTTTAAATAACGCCGATATCGCGGTAACGTAGTGGGTAAGGTGTCCGTCTATTTATCATGATGTCACAGTATGCTTTAGGCTTTCCATGCAAACAAGTTTAAGGTTTCATCTACACTATTTAATAAAGGTTTCTGATCAACTTATTTGAACGTAAAATTACTGACTGGTAACCTGGTAATTATTGAACATTCGGTCTTGTTAGATGTTAATTACTTTTTTTAATCTTAAACACAAATCATGCTAAATAACAACTAGAAGTAGATATGTTTTCAGCCCATGAACATATGACCAATGCCCTCACCATTCATACAGGTCGTACAATTTTGGTCATGTCCTGTTAATAATATAACTTTCCAGGCAACAAAAATAACGTTATACAATCAGTATCCTTAACCTTAAACTATGCTGAAAGCAATCTGAATATTCCTAGTGTAAGAAATAAAACATTTTGAAAACCACTCAATGTAATATTTCATGTCATGTTGTTCGTGTTGCATACCTCGTTAACAGGAAATTGCGATATATACATGACAAGGTTAGACACCTTGATATGAATACTGACTGATGGCGGGCTGGCGAGGTATAAGACCTTTCACAATCGATCATTTCTAATGTGAAAGCATATTCTAACGACAAACAGGAATGAACATAATGTCACTGGGAGACAAAGCATGATTAATATTTCCAATGCGTGTTAAAAAACAACACAACTATATGATTCAAATTATTCAAGTTCATCATTTCAAAGTGAGGAATAAACTGTCATTACACAAATTTGCAACTAGCATTTTAAAATTATATCTTTATAAGGTACTTTTCTTACTCCATGTTCTTCGCTTCTCCATGTTATTTTATGTGATTTACATGTTTGACGTCCTGAATAATAAAAGCGGTTTAAACGTTCCAGATTCTCTAAAGCTCTTAGACCAAACTCAGGTCGTTAAATGTTATTGTTGTATTGTCGGTCCCGGTATTTAAAAAATGCGTTTCCTAATTCCACAATCGTCTTATTACAATTGAATTCCGAGTTTCTTTTAAATACAATGTTTTGCGTTTTGTTCTGTTGAGACGATTGCAGCATAGGATTTAAATTTTTAATTTAATAAATGAAAAACTCTTATCTTTTGGCATTCTTATACCGTGGTCTTTTTTTAATATACTATAGTTTTCGTTAGTTGTATGTTTACTTCAGTGATATAACAAATAGTTCAAGATGAAATTATTATTTTAATAAACATGTACACCAAGCCAAACTAAACGACAGGTGTGACAACATTATGTAAATATGATAAACATTACAATCAGGTACTTCATACATCGCCGATGACAAATTTAAAAAAGATCACACTGACAAAAACCAAAAAAACCAAGATTCAGACCGGCGGCTAAAGGATTCCATACCTAAGAAATAATCATGTAACATTTAGGGCGTAAAGTCCATGTTTGATAGTTTTGAATATGAGGGAGATTAGACATTTCAATTCATGCGAAAAATTCATTCTACAAACGTAGCAAGGATTTGTATTCAAACATCATCTTAAGCATACGTTTTATTTGTGAACGTCACAACAAGTGTGTTTACAATGTTATCAAATAGAAGATTGACTCTTGCTCTGGGCCATTTCATTTTTTGAAGTTCATATTGAACATTGTTTACCCATAATGCTGGATATGGTTTCGGCTCATATATCAGACCTGACAGTGATTGCTTGAAAATCTGGAAAATGCTAGACATCAGCGATGAAGGCAATAGTTTTTGGGGATTTAAAATTATCCATTGTGTTTTGGATGAAAACAATAAAGACCTGCCATTAATTAGCCTACCGCGGAGGAAAGTTTGTTATTAATCAAATAGTGCATTCACTCTTGTTCCAAAGGCAAATATATTAGTCATTGTACTGAATTTTGAGTCCATATTCAGATATGCGGATATTACTTAATATCTTAATAACAGGATATTGTAAGCGATACTATTAAACTTACAATAATTAACAATACCACTCTAAAGACAGTTTTAACATTATAATGTTTCGTACGCTAACGGTTAAGGAACAGCACAGACAGATAAACACTAGTATTTGTTAAGCCATAATCTTCTGTAGTAAAGTAAATGCGGGTGGTACAGAATGCAACATAAAGTTATCTTAAAACAAAATGTGTACGCTTCATTAAAGTTTTTTACATTCACAATAACTGAATAGATTTGTGCGATCTTCAAACACATCGTTAACTAACACCGCAGAGGTTTTTTTTAATGATTATGAATTATGTAACAATCAATTAAACCCCATCAAGTTATTTAAAATAAGATCTTACAGTACGTTTCCTATAAATAAAACACTCACACGTCATTATGTTTTCGATTTCGATTCGTATGTTGTTGTTTGCCTGTCATTGTTTGTGTGTTGTTTGTTTCATTTTGGTTGATAAGATGTTCATAAGCAACAATTTACACAAACTCGTATTCGAAAATACACTTGTAATAGTTTCTAGATCGCTACTTATCCAGGACCAATATAAGTCTTGAAAGCTTGTTCCGACTGTCATTGATTTCATATTACTTATTACGGATAATTGAGTAAATGTTCAATTTTAAAATTTAAACTCCCGAGTTGTATTTAGTGTCCTGAAGTATATATAGAGAATATTATGTGAGTGTTGGATATAGATCAAGTTTATCATGCGAGGCTAAGAACCATGGTAGCGCGAGGCTTACCATGGTTCGAGCCGAGCATGATAAACTGTATCTTTATCCAAAACTCACATTATATTCTATTTATCCTATTATTTCTTCCATGTTCACATTAATAATGTTCAAACGTTCATTTTTAGACGATTTTGTTCTTCCGCAGTTGAAAAAGCAGATTCTCCATTTTTTTGGAAAAACCCACAAATGATCCAAAAATAGCACGCGACAGGTTTATTCAACAAGGTGGGATATAGGCTAGTTTATTCCATGGCGTGTTATACCGTCAATGCACGTCTGATAATGGGATAAAGTCAATTGATCTATTGGCCACTTCTCTTTAATAATAAACGTGTGGATGTTGTTACATGTACATGTAACACTAATATGTCTCCTGTTATATTTCTCTTGGACATTTTATACAAAAATACACATATATGGCAACACATTTATAGTAGCCATGTTAACATATATACTATACACTACTTTTCTAAAATACACGCTTTGCTCTAGGATAATAATAATATGCTACATATGGGCACGAACGTTACAAATGAACTCGAACAGAGTGTGTTATTATTCACCTCGTTATTTTCACGTCGCGGATTTTCAATTATAGAGAAGATTCGTGATTATCGTCTCGACCTTACACGTTGCGGACTCTTATAGTAACTAAAACGTGATGAGACTAATATCAGGACTTCATAGGAAAGGGGAGGATTGTGGGGCTCGGCGCTTCAAGAATGTATAATTATAATAAGAACAAGTTGTGTTGGGTAAAGAGGAGAGAAAATCTTGTTAGCATAGCTCAATTGAATTTACTTCAATTTCAAAACGGGATTATTTTTTAAAAATAACCATCCGCTGATCAACGATAGTTTAACGGACGTTTATGCGTTCATACCACGCTTACAGTCATCAATACAGTAATGATCTCATATGTAAGGTAAACCACTTACAAACGCGAATCTCTTGTAGAATTAAATAATGTTTTGGTTCGAAGCAAAACTATTTTTTTTTTGTAATCGTTTATTTGTATAGTTGTGAAATTCACGCCTAAAGTCTACATTATAACTCCTTCAATGTTTGATAATCATTTATTTGTTCAATAGCCATACTACCATACCATCGAATAATCTATTAATGTGCTTATCCGGTTTCGTTTATACACACAATAACCACTTTTAGNACATAATAATGTTTTGTACGCTAACGGCTAAGGAACAGCACAGACAGATAAACACTAGTATTTGTGAAGCCATAATCTTTTGTAGTAAAGTAAATGCGGGTGGTACAGAATGCAACATAAAGTTATCTAAAAACAAAATGTGTACGCTTCATTAAAGTTATTTACATTCCCAATAACTGAATAGATTTGTGCAATCTTCAAACACATCGTTAACTAACACCGAAGACGTTTTTTTAATGATTTTGAATTGTGTACCAATCAATTAAACCCCATCAAGTTATTTGAAATAAGATCTTACAGTACGTTTCCTATAAATAAAACACTCACACGTCATTATTTTTTCGATTTCGATTCGTATGTTGTTGTTTGCCTGTTATTGTTTGTGTGTTGTTTGTTTCATTTTGGTTGATAAGATGTTCATAAGCAACAATTTACACAAACTTGTATTCGAAAATACACTTGTAATAGTTTCTAGATCGCTACTTATCCACGACCAATATAAGTCTTGAAAGCTTGTTCCGACTGTCCATATTGATTTCATATTACTTATTACGGATAATTGAGTTAATGTTCAATTTTAAAATTTAAACTCCCGAGTTGTATTTAGTGTCCTGAAGTATATATAGAGAATATTATGTGAGTGTTGGATATAGATCAAGTTTATCATGCGAGGCTAAGAACCATGGTAGCGCGAGGCTTGCCGAGCGCTACCATGGTTCGAGCCGAGCATGATAAACTTTATCTTTATCCAAAACTCACATTATATTACATTTATCCGATTATTTCTTCTATTTTCACATTAATAATGTTAAAACGTTCATTTTTAGACGATTTTGTTCATCCGCAGTTGACAAACGCAGATTCTCCATTTTTTGGAAAAATCCACAAATGATCTAAAAATAGCACGCGACAGGTATATTCAACAAGGTGGGATATTTATTCCATTGCGTGTTATACCGTCAATGCACGTCTGATAATGGGATAAATTCAATTGATCAATTGGCCACTTCTCTTTAATAATAAACTTGCGGATGTTGTTACATGTCACACTAATATGTTTATTTCTCTTGGACATTTTATACATATACTTACAATATACACATATATGGCAACACATTTATATTAGCCATTTTAACATATATACTATACACTACTTTTCCAAAATACACGCTTTGCTCTAGGATAATATTAATATGTTACATATGAGCACGAACGTTACAAATGAACTCGAGCAGAGTTTGTTATTATTCACCTCGTTATTTTCACGTCGCAGATTCTCAATTATAGAGAAGATTCGTGATTATCGTCTCGACCTTACACGTTGCGGACTCTTATGGTAACTAAAACGTGATGAGACTAATAGCACGACTTCATAGGAAAGGGGGAAGGATTGTTGGGCTCGGCGCTTCAAGAATGTATTATTATAATAAGAACAAGTTGTGTTGGGTAAAGAGGAGAGAAAATCTTGTTAGCATAGCTCAATTGAATTTACTTCAATTTCAAAACGGGATTATTTTTTAAAGATAACCATCCGCTGATCAACGATAGTTCAACGGACGTTTATGCGTTCATACCACGCTAACAATCATCAATACAGTAATGATCTCATATGTTAGGTAAACCACTTACAAACGCAAATCTCTTGTAGAATTAAATAATGTTTTGGTTCGAAGCAAAACTATTTGTTTGTTTAATTCGTTTATTCGTATAGTTCTGAAATTCACGCCTAAAGTCTGCATTATAACTCCTTCAATGTTTGATAATCATTTATTTGTTCACTAGCCATACTACCATACCATCGACCAATCTATTAATTTGCTTATCCGGTTTGGTTTATACACACAATAACCACTTTTAGGGTACTATCACCGTTACAGGGTCATCCAAATTACGTATGTACACCGTCGATATCAAATTGAATAGTTTCAGTGTTCTCAACATCGAACGTTTAAGGGTATTATGGCTCATTGGTACCTAATTCTCCGTCAACGAGATCGAATCGGTAGACAACTAATGTCTAGTTTTGATATTAAAACTAGACGCACATCAAGGCACAATAATACAAGGCATTATTCCTAGTGTTTAGTAAGAACATTTTAAACGATCGATTATTACTTAATAACCTTGTAAATTAATATACAATTACATATATGGATATAAACTCTATTACCACGTTTTACAATTTAAAGGCATATATTGTAAACGATTTAGTCAAAATGATCATAAAGATTGTATTCAAATGAATATCTAATGCAAAAGTATTTATTAACTTACATCAAAATAATAGTTAATCCATCTCGGGCGGAGAAATCGGGATCAATTCAGCCACAAATTTAATGTATCAATGTATATACTCATATAAATCTTATATTTAGAATAGTATTACATTATTATAATGACACAACAACACATTAAATATAAAATATTGCCTTGCCGTCAATTCGAACCCGGAACATTTGAAAAGACAATTTAACGCTCTACAACTACACCACTCGTGCTTTAATACTTCATACAGTAGTTTAAAATTATGATGGTACTACCCATTGTACAGCTATTCGATAAAAAGCTTTAATAAGCTTTATTTTAGCAATTTCTGTTGACAGTTATCCATAAATGAAGCAATATTTTAATAGTTTAATAATAATTATGCTTTACTCGCGTTTGAATACATGCACATTCACTTGTTTTAACATATATAAGAATATAGCAACACTAAAATGATATAAGTATGGATATATTTTATGATATATCTGATAACCTTTAATATGTGTAGGAAATTCAGTTATGATATGTTATACAATAATATGTTTGAAAGCTCTTATTCCTGTTTCTTTCACGCACGTATGTGGTTATTAGCCTTGCTAACCACAATATTTGATGTCTCATTCCGTACACATACTTTCTTCTGAGAGCATTAAGATGTTCAATCGTATTACGTTGAAGAGTGTGCTGGCGACAATCAATGAGATGGGATTGCTTTTAAGAGGTCGAATCAGCCTATTTCCTAATGCGAGCAAGCATCATTGATGTTAATGCAAGATGATATTGTTGAATTGTATCAACATCTGGAGAAGTCACATTGACCATCATATAACAATTACAAATATTTGCTAAAATACATATATCTTCCTTTGACGATTGTTTATCAACACGAACCAATTAATTTAACAACTTTACTCTGTATAACTATAAGTGCTTCAAAGCCAAACAGCGTCTGAGGCGCCAATGGCAGGAAAACAATCAGAATTTTAACAACTACTATATGGCACATTTGATATTTTACAATTTGTGTGCCTCTATTTGTGTCAGAAGTAAATCTTTTGTACACATTTATAATATACAAATGTTAAGTAGATAATATAATCTGATATGTATTAGAAGACAATTAAAAAAGTCAATAATCAAATCTGATTTGGTTTATTTTTTTCAGATAACGAAAATATATTTGTATTAATAGTACAATCTAAATATGTACCATTTTAGTGATGACTGAACATTGTAAAAATAAACTTACCAGTTAACGTTGTAATTCACCTCATCATTTCCACATCGCTATGAAATTATGGCGGTGACCCATAATTATACTCGACCGGTCACAATACAGACGTTGATCATAGGTTAACTTAAACGTGAACAGATACTTAACATGAGTGTAAATGTGCGAGTGCTGGTGGACAAAACGATCGAAATGATTTAAGGGTCGCTGTTCAAATATGGTCAGTAATCTAACGATAATCGCTTGTTGAAATAACTTGTGTGAAAGAAATATCACGAGGAGACATATTTTGACATTGGTATATCATTTAATTTATCATAGAACCAGATTTACAATCTAAGGGTGTTGTTGTTATATAGCTTAAGATAACATTATATTATCAACGTATATGTTTATGGATATCGAGCTGTTTGTCGAACGAAATATAAATATCCCATTTAACTAACGTTCAAATGTATTGTTAAGGTTCACAAATAGCATATTTTGTAATAAGTAATATTTAAAAACTGTTACTGCGACACAGCTAATCTGTAACACCGATGTCAGTATTAAAGAAATTGCACTAGAAATAAGTTTTGTTTTATCTATTTAATAAAATATTTACCCATGTAGCATGTCAATGTCCCAAAGTATTGGTGTACATGTCTTAGGGAAGACAACGCTATCATGTGTCAATCATTTAAGGAGCATATCGAATGTGTATTGACATTCTTAAATATTTCTAAGAATAATAAAACAATTTGCATCAGGAGTATTGTACTTAAAATAGTTCTAACCGGTTGTTTCATGTTCTTTTACTACGACAACACAGTGTTATATTGGCCTAAATAAAGTGCATGTTATCTGTACAACTCACAAGGCCTTTGGTTACTTATCAAATATCATTATTACATAAAATGATAACAATAATGATGGTAGTGTGATTTATTTTGCTGTTGTTTTGTTTTCCTCTTGTTTTGTATCTATATTCGACTTTTTCAACACTGTTTCGGTTATATCACGGCGTTCAGTTAACAAACTCACACGTGTCCTGGATAGCTGATTTAACATTATAAAGTGCACATTCTTTTACCAGTAACTGATACTACCTGACCTAGTTGAATTATAGGTAGAGGGACATTGGCCGTAGAAAGGATTTTATGACCAATCCGCACACGTTATGTGGCGGAGTCGCGGATCGAACCTCGTAGTTGTAGTCCAGCGCCTTACCGACTGAACTACTTGGCCGTTCGAATCAACATCAAGTTTGAGACGTCAATCAAAGCCGTATGGTTCAGAGAATACAGTTGAAATTAAGTTTGTTGTGCATTTATGCAAACTTAATATTTTTGTATATGTTGACAAGGTGTTTTCCAATACGTATACACAAAATCCTTAAGTTTTGTTGAACTGAAAATCAGATCTTGTATAGGTCAAGTTAAGCTTTTACGTGTCATTAGCTTCTGCTTTGTGTCAATCTATGTTCGCCACTAGTGGACAATTCGTATAACGATATTACGATATTCGTTAGAAACTAAGTTTTCTTTACAGCCCATCGGAGTCGCCGTTTTCAGTACATCAACGTGTCCACTGCATACATAGCTTTTGATAACAATATATCAATTTGAGGCAAAATACTACTGGACAAATGCAAAGATGTAAAAATTGATGTTGCAAATCATCAAACTGATATATTTGTCTTTTTGACAATAATAACATGTAAGTAATGTATAAAACTACACGTGTTTTCTTCACATCGATTAAAGCTATTTAATGCCACAACCGTTAACTTTATATTGAGGTCATGACATGCTATTTGTTTTTCAATAAACATGTTTTGCATTGTAATACATTGTTGTCATTTTAAGTAAACCAACTGCAAACTAGAGTCTTTTTTAGAATTAGATAAATACAAGTAAAACAAGGTAAGTATGTTATTTAATATTCAAACATATTAGAAAGATATCTATTATATGTTATTACCTCAAAAAGCATACTTTTGAGTAGCTATCAGGATCCACAAATCTGTCAGACAAATATGACAAAACATTACAAAGTATGCGAGGACAATTTTTAATTGTAAATGTAACCATCACGCATCTGACAGATTAATACAATTTCTGACGAGAGTTTCTAGCCTAATAAGACAATGCGACCCTTTGGTGAGTCTGTTTCCAGAATTGTATGTTTTAAATGTAACCATCACTCATCTGACAGATTAATACAATTTATGACGAGAGTTTCTAGCCTAATAAGACAATGCGACCCTTTTGTGAGTCTGTTTCCAGAATTGTATGTTTTAAATGTAACCATCACTCATCTGACAGATTAATACAATTTCTGACGAGAGTTTCTAGCCTAATAAGACAATGCGACCCTTTGGTGAGTCTGTTTCCAGAATTGTATGTTTTAAATGTAACCATCACTCATCTGACAGATTAATACAATTTCTGACGAGAGTTTCTAGCCTAATAAGACAATGCGACCCTTTGGTGAGTCTGTTTCTAGCATTATATGTTTTAACTAAGATTTGTGCAGTGAGATTGTATTCGACAACATTTTTACAATCTTATTTATTTAAGACGACAATCATTCTTCCGGACAACACACAAGCCTGATGAATCTGCGTACTTATCATGTAAGTAAACAATAAGTGTGTTCAAGAAAGGATTACGAACACATTTATCAACATGTACTGAGAGCTGTATAGCAGCATTGCGATTTATCCGACCATCGCGCCGGCAAAATATCACGAACTTGTATTCAATGAACCGAAAGAACAAATGCTGAAATAAAGCTAACACGCGCAGTATTATGACCTCGCAGTGTCACTAAATAATTCTCCTTATATAAATGTCTTGATTTTCCTTTCAATATAGGTACGTTGCAGTGTATTTAAATAAACATTTTAATAAAGATACACACTGATAAGATAAATAGTTATTTACAAGTTATGATTGATTATATGATCTGTATTCATCACTATCATATGCGTGTCTTTAATAGATAACACGTTGTGTGAGCTTACAGTCGAGGGTTAAAATTGATACATAATGTTTTTAATTAAAGACTTTTAGTTTTAAATAGCAGTTGCTTACTTCCATGCTTCATTTCTTAGTTCAAATGAATACATGTTCTTGTAAATCCACGTGATTTTGAAACTTAAAAATAATTGCTTAATGGGCCACTTGTCATATGATGATTGGAAATAGATGGCACACAGCTACACGTTGAACACAAATGTTAGAGTTTAAAAGTAAAGCACACGTATGTGCAATCATTTCCATATTTACAGTAAAACAGAGAGGCTTCATAAATATGCTGATTTGTCCCCATGGCTTATGAAAATGGATGTGTAATTTACGCCAGGGTCAGTGAATTTAACCTATCAAAGTTATCGATTGCCACGAGGTCATGTCAGGATCTCGAACGTGTCTTGTCTGTACAAGACAATGATAAGCATCACTACCAAGCACTCGACTGTGCAATATGGTCGTATTTTAAAGTACTCTCATTTGTCAGTGGTTTTCGCATTAGAGCTGAATAACTTCATTTGACCATCTAAAAACAATGATCTACCATCTTTGTGTTTTAATTTTTTAAAAATGACAGACACAGGATCTTCGTTCATTTTCTGGTTATAATCAAGCTTGAACGAGTATGATTTCAAAATGGTAACTTATTTGGGTAAAACAAACATGAATGTCAAGTTCATTTGTCAGCAGTTTTCGAATTATAGCTTAATCACAACGTTTGAACATCTAAAAAAAATATATATTTTAATTTAAACAATGACAGACACTCAATATGTGTTCATTCTCCGGTTATAAACAAGCTTAACCGGGTATGATTTCAAAATTGTACTTATTTGGGTCAAACAACATGTTACTAATAAAAAAAAATATCATCAGTACAATCTTTTTTATTATTATAATGATTATTATAATGATTATTTTCTTTTTTCTATTATTATTATTATTATTATTATTATTATTATTATTATTATTATTATTATTATTATTGTTATTATTATTATTGTTGTTGTTCATATTATTATAAGTATCATTTCTATTTTAATTAGTTGTATTAAGTATATGAACAAATTTGAAGAAATATTAGTATACATGAATTAAAAAAATTATGAGGGCTTATACTAACCATTGACTGATTTCAATCGAATTAAAGCGCATTATTATTAGCAGAAGCGTACATGAATCTACTACATCGCACAATTATGTCCCCAGCAAAGAGAACAATTTTCAGAAACCCTCTTTATTTATCTCACATTAATTTAGGATTGTTATGATACCAACAATAGCGCATCACAGATTCCGACTATTCAATATTGAAGACAAACGTATAGTAGGAATTTAAATAGCAAATAACGAGTCCCTTTAACGCATGAATGTATTGAATGACGCCCGATTGTTGTACGGTTGCTTCATTAATGGAGACCTTACAATAACGATGACATTGACAAGTGTGCTTCTTGGCGATTTTTTGGCTGGCAATTAAGTGATGACAACGATCACTCCAAAAGCCAAGCTTTGAATACATATATACATAGTTATAACATGTGAGTATTTAATATATGTGTGTCATTTAATATATAAAACTGTTTGTTTCTTTCATGTGTTTTTCTGATAAGATCAGGAATATATATGTCTAGTAATAAAAGGGCGAGTGCAAGGCGTGTACATTGATATGATATAAACAAAACAGAATGTAAGATACTTACACATACAACTTAAATAAACGCGTTTACGTTTCGTGTATTCAGTATTTATTAATTGTATCATGGTGTAACTTTATGTTTTACGTCGACAGAAACGGTAAGATTAGAACGATGTTTGTGGAGCGATTGCGTTGTGTTTTAGTTATCCTCCATTTTGTTTATTTGTTTTTAAGAACTATTTTCAAAACAGTATGCTACGTCCGTGATTATTACAGAATTACCCATACCCGATTTCGTTATTTTTCTATAGCATTGTGAGCATAGTTGAATGTAGCTTTAAATTGAACTTTGAACGACAAGTAACAATTTTTTTTGTTTTGATGTTTGAATGGTCATTGATTAAATGTATGTTCAAATTTTATTATATATAATTTTATGTAAAAAATTTCGTATGTGAAACTTTCAATACACGTCTCTCCGTTATGACGTCATCAGGCTGTCTCATTGGCATACTTTGATGTAATGTATATTGATAAATATTTCCGGTTTGTTTTATTTTACTTGTTTGGGGTCTGTATGCTTACAATTGGTTCGAAACAAAATAGAATGGTAAAATAAATGCAAATCTACTTGGTTTTGACACTTAGGAGNTCATTTTTTATGCAAGAGTAACTGAAATCCGGTACAAATTAGACCAGTTAATAGGCATAATAATTGAATTTGTAACCTTTATTGTTACTTTAAGTATATGAACAAATCTGAAGAAATATTAGTATACATGAATTATAAAAATTATAAAGGCTTATACTTACCATTGTCGGACTTCAATCCACAAAAACACATTACGAATTAAAGCGCATTATTATTAGCAGAAGCGTACATGAATCTACTACATCGCACAATTATGTCCACAGCAAGGAAAACAATTTTCAGAAACCCTCTCTATTTATCTCACATTAATTTAGGATTGTTATGATACCAGTAATAGCGCATCACAGATTCCGACTATACAATATTGAAGTCAAATGTATAGTAAAAATTTAAATAGCAAATAACGAGTCCCTTCAACGCATGAATTTATTGAATGACGCCCGATTGTTGCACGGTTGCTTCATTAATGGAGACCTTACAATAACGATGACATTGACATGTGGGCTTCTTGGCGATTTTTTGGCTGGCATTTAAGTGATGACAACGATCACTCCAAAAGCCAAGCTTAGAAAACATATATACATAGTTATAACATGTGAGTATTTAATATATGTGTGTCATTTAATGAAAAAAACTGTTTGTTTCTTTCATGTGTTTTTCTGATAAGATCAGGAATATATATGTCTAGTAATAAAAGGGTGAGCGCAAGGCGTGTACATTGATATGATATAATATAAATTATATTTAAAAACAAAACAGAATGTAAGATACGTACACATACAACTAAAATAAACGCGTTTACGTTTCGTGTATTCAGTATTTATTAATTGTATCATGGTGTAACTTTACGTTTTACGTCGACAGAAACGGTAAGATAATAACGATGTTTGTGGAGCGATTGCGTTGTGTTTTAGTTATCCTCCATTTTGTTTATTTGTTTTTAAGAACTTTTTTCAAAACAGTATGCTACGTCCGTGATTATTACAGAATTACTCATACCCGATTTCGTTATTGTTCTATAGCATTGTGAGCATAGTTGAATGTAGCTTTAAAATGAACTTTGAACGACAAGTAACATTTTTTTTGTTTTGATGTTTGAATGGTCATTGATTTAATGTATGTTCAAATTTTATTATATATAATTTTATGTAAAAAATTTCGTATGTGAAATTTTTAATACACGTCGATCCGTTATGACGTCATCAGGCTGTCTCATTGGCATACTTTGATGTAATGTATATTGATAAATATTTCCGGTTTGTTTTATTTTACTTGTTTTGGGTCTGTATGTTTACAATTGGTTCGAAACAAAATAGAATGGCAAAATAAATGCAAATCTACTTGGTTTTGACACTTAGGAGTAATTGTTTCAATGGGGCACTTGTCTTATTATGATTGGAAATTGAAGTCACAAAGATAGAGTGTTAACACAAATGTTGACGTTGCAATGTTAAGCACAAACATTTGCAACCTTTTTCATGTTTACAGTAAAACTTGGTGTAAAGGCTTCCAAAGTGTGCTGATGTGTCCTCTTTACATAGATCATGATAATGGATGTGTAATTCAATCCATGGTCAGTGAATATAATCGATCAAAACTATCGATTGCCACAAGGTCATGCCTGGATCTCGAACGTGTCCTTTCTGTACAAGACATAAATAGGGCTCGCTACCATGTAACTGGCTGTGTAATGAGGTCCTATTCCAAGTACTCTCATTTGTCAGTGGTTCTCGAAATATAGATGAATAACGATATTTGAACATCTCCTGATCATGTGTTTGTATTTATCGCAATGTCAGACATCCGATTTTCGTTTATTTGTCGGATATAATCAATATTAACCGGTTATGATTTAAAATGGACACACATTTTGGCAAACACACATGTACACAATAAAAAATATAATATCATTAGTATACTNATTCTACTTATACATTATTGACTGTTCGGCGTTCATCGATGAAACATGCGAAAATAAAAAAAAAGATTTGTTGTGATACATTCAATGATGTCTCTTTAGAATACAAATTGTCAATATATTGATTTAGTATATGCTTCCCGGTGGTTTATAGAGAAATATCAGTGAAATAAAATTGATATTTTACTGTTTCAAACAGTGAAAAATAACAGTGAAAAATATTGATATTTTTCACTGTTTTACTGCGAAATGACGTCATTTTTTTACGAAATGACGTCATTTTTTTACGAAATGACGTCATTTTTTGACGAAATGACGTCATAATTCCAGCGAAATTCTTCAGTTTAACTCTTTACCAATGTAAATAAACATTTCAAAAAGCATAAAATAAAACGAAAATTTGTTGGAATCGGTGAAATATCAATTTAAATTCACTCGTGATCAAAGCAAAACATATATTTTCACTCGTGGCTGCGCGCCTCGTGAAAAAAAAATAATGTTCTTTGATCACTCTCGATATAAATTCGATATTCCACCGATTCCAACAAATATCCTTTATTTTAATTGTTACCATATATTACTAGCGTTGGCCGCGAACAGTTTTATCCCTTCATAATAATGTGCCCGTAACAGCATTTTATATATGTTACTGTGCTGACATTACAGTAATCGATATTGGCACTAGAAAAAGATATAGCGTTTGAAAAAAATAGCCTTCCTACATATTTGTTAATAGTTCAGTGTCCGTTCATAATGTGTACTTTATAGGTGTTTTAATCAACTCATATTACACGAATTGCTGTTTTTTTGCCGCAAACATGTATAACGTAGTTAAACATTCGTTAATATAAGCTTCACATTTTAAAACTTAACCTTGCAAAATATACCAGTATTGCAACGTTATGGGTAAAAAGTTAACGATACAAAACGTATTGTTGTAAGTGTAAAGATTTTATAGCAGATAAAGGAATGTTTATGTTGACAAGACTAACGTTAGCAGCTTATAAAGAGCATATGATTACGTTTGTTGTAAGTGAACTAAATAATGGAAAAAAAACATAATTGCTGTTCACATCAAGGATTACTTAATCATCGTCATATAAATACAAGATTAAACAATACAAATGTATAGGGTTGTTGTTTTCTTGTCGTTTGTTTCATCAATTATTGTGGCGTGTTCTGAGAAAACTGGACAAAATGCATGTGCGTAAAGTGTCATCCCAGATTAGCCTGTGCAGTTCGCACATGCTAATCAGGGACGACACTTTCCGCCTTAACTGGATTTTCGCTACTAAGAGACATCATTTAAACGAAACATTCCATATAAACGGAAATTGTAGTCCCTGATTAGCCTGTGCGGACTGCACAGGCTAATCTGGGATGACAATTTACGCACAAGCATTTTGCCCAGTTTTCTCAGAACACGACACAATTGTGTAACACAATTGAAACAATCGCATTTGTTATTGATGTTTTCTATTTATAAAAACAATATCAACAATATGTTTATGTGCATCAGTGTGTCAGATCCACATACTGATCCAGTTGTTCCATATTTCAATATGAACGGAAATTAATGTCTACACAAATGTACAGAGTATGTGGTAGATATAGTCAGTTCATTTAACTGTCGATAAAATAATTCGCAAACGATTCAAGTAATGCTTTCTAAGTTCCGACTGGTCTGCGACGTTTCACGCTATAAAAGCTATTTACGCTATAAAAGCTGTTAATACGTAATGAACTAGCGTCCTCTGGGATTGCTTTCTTTTTAGCAAACAGTATAAGGTTACGTGAAAAGACTTGTGAATTACCAATTAAGTTATTACACAAATGCGCATTTATATGGGAAGTGTTCAATGTCAGATTATGGACTTACTTATATTTGACACAAAAGATATGAGCTTTGGCAATATTGTACACTGTCATTGTTTAAATGAAGTAATGTTATGTTGTCGATCGTGACCTTTGCGAACCTGAAACAGATATAAGTAGTGTCGCTTGCGAATTGCAAAAGTTAAAAGAAAAAGTATCTTAAGTTTAGAGTTATATATATTGTTATGTGTTGCTATGTTCAAACATAATAAAAATTATAATGGTTTGTGTTTATATTAACCAATTTGAATCTCGTAAATTATTGTGTAACTCAAACATATTCTCAATATAAACCACCTTCTATAATATATATGTAGGTTTAAAATACATTGGTAAAGTCTAGATTAAATGATACATTGACCTAAATTGGGTGTCAGAACTTAATAATTTGTCAAGAGCAATAAGTTACAGTCGGTTTTGAAAATTTGAATTGCAACCGTACTATACACATGTTAGTATAAATAAGTTAAGATTTGATATTTGTACATGAAGCGTTTTATCTCATAGTCTTGAAATTGAATCAGACAGATGGCATAAACCTGAATCTATACCTTTGCAAAAGAGAAAATGTCAACATTGCAATGTTCTTGAGGATGAAAATCATTTTTATTAGAATGTTCCTTATATGATGATATAAGAAAATTGTATATAAGTAATCATTATTGGAAAAGACCAAACATTATAAAGGTTATTTAATTAATGCAATCTGATAATACAAGTACCAGAAGAAACTTCGTCATGTTTGTACATAAAGAATTAATTCAAAGAAACATGTATGATATTATTATGATTAATTGTATAATTTATTACCCAAACTTGACTTCTCGCTCGCTGTACAATCGCCTTTGTTGTGCTTTGTGTTATAGTTATAACGTTGTTAAATTGATTCTAAATTATGTAATCCAATTGTCCTAGACATTTTAATGTATTGACACTTTATTTAAGAACTTATGAAACGCAATACTGATCACGGTTCATGCCTTTATATGTGTTTCTATGTTTTGAAAATGTATACTTATGGACTGTATGTCTATTGTATATTGAATAAACCTATCATGTCATTTCGTGATATAGTACTATTCGCCATATTGTGTTGTATATGTCCGTTGATCGTAAGCGCTTTTACATTGATTCGTCTCAAAAAGTCAACTCTCCTTACTGCCTTTTGCAATGTTTATATCATGGTACTTGGTAATTGATACAATCATTTCTAAGGGTAAGGTAATCTACATAGCTATATATATTCTTAATTCCCAATTTCAAAGTATCCCCAGGGTTTCTTTTGCATTTGGAAACGATTACGAACATTGTATCGTTCCAAAAAGGCCAAAACAGTTATTGTTGTAGAAAGTAAATCATTCTCACGTAATTGGATTTCACCTATCTGCAAAAGGCATAATTATGTGATTGAACCGAAAAGCGCATTTCGTCGTTTCCATTTGCAGCAATAAACAACATCCACAACATGTTTTGCTAAATAAAGTACTTCAGTTTTCTGATCTAAGCATAAAGAACAACACATAATTAAGTTCGCAATGAGACAAATTTAAACTTATTGTCTAATTAATTTGTTACATTTTCAACTCGACATATCTTTTATAACATCATAAAACCACAGGATTGTATGTGTAATCTTATTATTGTTGAATGTCAGAAAGAAATACATCTTATTCATATATATTTTTTTAATACATGTAAAACCGATTTCGCGGTAACGTAGTCTGTAAGGTGTCTGCCTACTAATCAGGGTGTCACGATACATGCTCACCGTGCATACTTAAGATCTTATCAAAAGACAACACGTACTGATTATACTTAGGTTATGGCAACGCGTGTGTAACAGTATGCTATTGGCTTTCCATGCAAACAAGTTTAAGGTTTCATCTAAACTATTAAATCAAAGATTCTGATCACCTTATTTGCACTTAATATTATCGACCGGTAACTTCGTGATTATTGTACATTCGGTCGTGTCAGTTGTTCATTAGTGTTTTTTTTTTCTTAAACACAAATCATGCATGATCAAGTCCAGTACAACTATA
>VMBQ01000454.1:209588-289025 GCA_007657795.1 Dreissena rostriformis
TTATACGAATCGTTATTTTTAAACTGTAAAATACTCTTGCGATTTTAGTGTACGGAAGTATATAGTCAATTTGTCGCTGGGCCAATTGTCTTAAATGAAAGACTAGCGGATGTTAGCACTTATATGTCTCCTGAAAATATTGCTGGTTGCAATAGTATATATATGCACACATATATAGTAACAAAACGTATTTGTCGTTTAAACATATATACTATACACAACTGTTCTACACTACACCATCGGAATAAGAGTTTATTATGTTTTACATATGCACGAACGTTACAAATGAAATCGAGCCGAGTGTGTTATTATTCACCTCGTTATTTTCACGTCGCGAACTCACAATTATAGAGAAGACTCGTGATTATGGTCTGGACCTTATACGTTGCGGACCCTATAAGATTAATAAAAATGTGTGAGGAGACTAATAATATGAAACGATTTGAAAGGTGGCGGATTTAGGGATCGACGTTTCAATTATGTATTAAGAATGAGTTGAATCGGGTCAAAAGAGGAGAAATTATCTTTCTTTTTTTGGCATTTCTGAATTGAATTTACTTTAATATCAAAACGAGATTATATTGGAATGAGTATGATCAAACACAGTTATTCAAATTTGTACACCAATGTAGTAATAAGCTCATAAGTTACCGGTATTTAAAAAACTTGCCAAAGGCGAAACACGTGTTACATAAATGAATATTTCAGTTTAAGGCAACAATTATTATTTATTTTTTTAAATTAGTATCTTCGTATAGTTCTGAATTTCATGACTTAAGTAAACATTAAAAATTACTGCAATGTTAGACAAGCATGACGTGTTTCAATAGCTACCATATCACCGACTAATCTATAAATCATCTGAAGAGCTTTGCTTTGTGCCACTCAATCAAGACTCCCATCGTATCATTACTGTTACAGTGTCATGCACAACATATGCTCAGTTTTTCTGAACATGGAAGGTGTATGGGTATTGTGGAACATATAATTGGGTTACTAAATTTACACCATCGAGAGCGACCCAGTACACACATTATGTTTAAGTTAAACGATATAGAAATATCGAAATTCGACCAAATCTTCCCGCTTAACACATACCATGATTTAACCAGCAAATTACTGACGAATATTTGTGAGACAAATGTCCCCGCATTAGAAGACAATATACAGCAAGCACTATTGATCTCAAACTAATTTCGGGAAGTCCACAATTGCGCTCACCTAATAGAATCCATATGTAAACCTATTGCAAAGATGTTTGGTATTCAACGGGGGACATTGAATGAATTAGTAGGCCAAAGATAAATTATTAGTGTTTAACGTTACCACAAAAATAATCACAAATCTCGTTTTATCCACATACTTGTTTAAGCGTGCAAATTACATAACTCAGCAGTTTCATGTCATACAGAGTACATATACTTTAAGTATTATTACCAATAATGTCACCTTTTGCACAGTTATTTACGTTCTCTGAACGACAAGTAATATACTTTATACAGTACAATATACCCCATCCTAACACCACAATACATCTCAACGTGGGAACAATTTTACATACACAGAAGGGACAATTTTACCTACACTAACATTTATTTACAAACATGAAACCATAGTTGTATTTTGGCACGATCCGATCAGGATTCATAAATACCCTTACACTATGCTAACACTATATATATATGTATATATATATATATAATACTTAGAATAGTTTTGAATAATTATATTAATATATAATAATAAATCAAGCAATATTTGAACAGGTGCCTCAGTCAGAAATGGTATTACTCTTGTTTGAATACATAAATACATATTTTTTTCTTTATTTGAACATGCAATGTACATATTGTTTTAAATATCCGGAAAAAAAACTGTCATTTCGATAAATCTGTGAACAAAACCCTTAAATGGCAAGCACTATTTTAATAGCAACAAGAACAATTACAAAATTAAACATACATTTTGTATCTTTTAGATAACCATTAATATTTGTATGCAATGTAGTTATGATATGCTCTACAATAACATGTTTTAATTTGCTGGTTATTTCCTGTTTCTTTCACTTACGTCGTTATAAGCCTTGCAAACCATAATAGTTGACGTCTCATTTCGTACACATACTTTGTTCTGAGAGCATAACGATGTACACTCGTATTACGTTGAAGAGTGTTCTGGCGACAATCAATGTGTTGGGATTGCTTTTAAGAGGTCAAATCAGCTTAATTCATAATGCGATCAACCGTCATTGATGCTAATGCAAGATGATATATCAAAATCTGGAGAAGTCACATTGACCATCAGATTACAATTGCAAATATTTGTAACAATACGAATATCTTCCTTTGATGATTTGAAGATTGTTTGTCAACACAAACCAATAAGTTTGCAAACTTCACTCTGTTAAACGATTAGTGTTCCAAAGCCAAACAACGCCCGAAGCACCGATGACAGGAAAATAAACCAGAATGTAAATCACTTCTCTAGGGCACTTGTGATATTTTACAGTATGTGTCTCTGTTTGTGTCAGATATATATATTTTTTTCTTTGCGCATGTATAATATAATAATGTTAAGCAGATGTTATAAGCTGACATTGTTTAAGAAGAACATTCAACAAGTCAATAATCAAATCGTATGTCTTCTCTTTTGTTTCATAAAACAAAAGAATATTTATTTTTTAATATAACAATCCGAATTTGAACCATTTTAGTGATGACTAAACATGGTGAAACTAAACTTACCGGTTAATGTTGAAATTCACCTCGTCATTTCCACATCGCTATGAAATTATGGCGGTGACCCATAATTATACTCGACCGGTCAAAATACAGACGGTAAACATAGGTTTACTTAAACGTGAACAGATAATTAACATGAGTGTAAATGTGCGAGTGCTAGTGGACAAGACGATCGCAACGATTTAAGAATCGCTGTTCAAATATGGTCAGTAATTTAAACATAATCGCTTGTTAAAATACCTTTTGTGAAAGAAATATCACGAGGATACATATGTTGACACTGGTATATACATTTAATATATTAGAGATCAAGATAAACAATCCAAAGTCGTTGTTGTTATATAGCTTAAAACAAAATGATATTATCAGCTCAAATGTGTTAAATGTTTTATGGATATCGCACTGTTTGTCGAACGCAATATAAATATCAAATTTAACCTACGTTGAAATTAGTTTTTTTTAAGGTTCAAACCTGTATATTTTAGTAATAAGTTATATATAAAAACTTCAACTATGACACACCTGATCTTTAACACCGACGTCAGTATTAAATAAATTGAACTATACATAATATTTTTATATCTATTTAATAAAATATTTACCCATGTAACATGCCTTGATTGATGTACATGTTTTCACTATTTTTATTTACATTCTCAGATGATTTTATAGAAAAATAATAAACTATTTTTATTTAATGAATGTTAATGTAAACAATGGAAAACATGTATTTTTACGTGACTTTATTTTGTCGAAATTCAGCCGAAATACTCATTTTTACCACCATCGGGACAATTATGATAAAATACTCGCTAATATTGCATCAGGATTGTTGTATTTAAAACAGTTGTTTCGGTTGTTTCATTTTCTTTTACTATTACAACAAATTGTTATATTTGCCTAAATGAATTGCATGTGATCTGCACAACTCACAAGACCTTTGGTGAGTTACCAAATAACACTATTACATAAAATAATAAGAGTTATAATGGTGTTGTGATTGGTTTTACTTTTGTATTTTTTGCTTTTGTTGTTTATGTATTCTCGCCGTATTCAACATTGTTTTAGTCATATCACTTCGGTCAGTTAACCAACTCACACTTTTCCCGGATAGCTGTTTTAACATTTCTAAGTGCACATACGTATGCCAGTAACTGATAGCTACCCTAGTTGAAATATAGATAGAGGGACAATGGCAGGACAACAGATTTCATAACCAATCAACACAAGATATGTGTTGGATCCTGGGATCGAACCCGCGATACCCGGATTTATAGTCCAGCGCTCTACCGACTCACTTGAGGTCGTTCGAATCAACATCTAAAAGTGTAAGACGTCAGAGTTTACAGTTAATTTAAAGTATGACTGTGTATTCATACAAACTGAATATATGTATGGTATGTTTTCGAGGTGTGTTTCCCTAACTTATGCAAAAAATCAGTCAGTTTATCTGAACTCAAGATCAAATCTTATATAGGTCAAGTAAAGCTTTTACGTGTCATTAGCTTCTGATTTGTGTCAATCTGTGTTCGCCACTCGTCAACAAATCGCATTACGATCCTCGTTAGAGACTAAGTTTTCCTAACAGCGCATCGGAGGTGCTATTTACAGAAATGTAACGTGTCCATATATATAGCTGTTCAGTGTTGATAACAATATGAGAAACAATTCTACTTGACCACAGCAAAGTTGTCAAAATGTATGTTGTAAATCATGAAACAGATATATTTGTGTTTGTTACAATACTAATGTATTATTATGTATAAAACTATATCTGTTGTTTTTTTAACCCAGATCTTAGCTTTTAAATTCCACAACGTTTTATTGAGTTCATGACATGCTGTTTATTTTTCAATAAACATGTGTTGGTTCTATAAGTGTCTAAAAACAGTAATTTCAATCAATATAATTTGTTAACATACAAGTATACATTTAATTCGCAAATAGCAGGAATGGAAATGTTAATATTACTTATTAAAATACATATAGTTTTAGGACAGCAAATTTCCATCCAGAAATATGCTAACTTTAGACGTGTGATTAAAGCATACAAACTTGTTAGGTGCAGCACGGCTTATTGTTATTTATGTGAGCGGCAAACACGTAGCCCGGTGGTTATGTACAACATAGTTTTGCCAATTTGCTGATAAATATAACCCAATGCCCGGAAATATTTGGCGTGTTCTGAGAAAACTGGACAAATGCTTGTGTGTTAATTGTCATCCCAGATTAGCCTGTGCAGTCCGCACAGGCTAATCAGGGACGACAATTTTCGCTTATATGGAATTTTTCGTTTACATGATGTCTCTTCTTAGCGAAAATCTAGTTTAGGCGGAAAGTGTCGTCCCGGATTAGCCTGTGCGGACTGCACAGGCTAATCTGGGATGACACTTTACGCTCAAGCATTTTGCCAAGTTTTGTCAGAACACGCCACATATGGCTCGACGCAAACATGTGACAACAAAATTGGACCAATTTATGCTGATACACAATACGAAATGCACGGAAATATGATTTGATACAAATTAAATAACGAACTTATATAATGACATTGAATTGAAAAAAAAAGTGCTGTCATTTTTTAAATCGGTAGATTAGAGTCTTATTTTAGAATTTGATACATACACGTTTTATTTGGTTGTTCTATAATTTAGTATTCACAATTATAAGAAAGCAAGCCATTATATGTTATTACTTTAAAACGCACAATTTGTAGTAGCTATCAGATTCAACAAAATCTGTCAGACAAATGCGAGGAAAGGTTTTTATTTCACATGTCACAATCAGTCATGTCCGACAGTTTAACCACATTTCTGACGAGAGTTTCTAACCGAATAAGACTATGCGTCTTCCAGGCCCTTGGAGGTTTTGCTGTTTCCAGAATTGTATGTTTGAATTATTCTTCCGGGCGACACACACACCTGATTTATCTGTTTACTTATCATGTGAGTAAACAATAAATGTGTTCAAGATACGATTACTTTCACATTTGTTCACATGTTCTGAGAGCAGTTTAGCTGCATTGAGTGTTATCCCACCATCGCGCGAGCGAAATAGCACGAACTGATATTCACGGAATTTTGTGTTACAGTTTCGGTTAATTACCAAAAATCAGCTAAGACATGTCTTTGGCCACAAACTTAACAAATATACACAAACATACACAAAGACGATAACACAAATAAAATACTAAACAAAAAAACATATTAAATTAAAAGATAATTAAAATGATACATACATATATAATTACTCAATAACTTGGTTTGCATCATAAGTGTCATCAAGAGGCAACATAATAGCTAACTAGCACGGTAATCATTTCTTTTTAACATAGCATGGTAAATGAACTTCGAAATATTTCTGTATTGTCTAGTGTTAGAACTGGGCATAATGAATTTGTTTTTTTAAGAACGTGTTGACAGTGTTAAACGAGTAACGAACAAATGCTGAAATAAAACTTGCACGCGCAGTATTATGACTTCGCCGGGTCATTAAATGAATCTCCTAATAGGAATTTCTCGATTTTCCTTTTAATAAAGGTATGTCGCTGTGTACTTTAGTAAACATTCTAATAAATATACGCACTGATAAGGTAAATAGTTATTTTTAAATTATGATTGAGTAGTATATGATCTGTATTCATCAATAACCTATTTGTGTTCTTAATATAAAAAAACACGTTGTGTGAGTCGAGGATCCATATTGATACTTAATGCTTTCAACATTTAATCTTACACGTACAGTTACAAATTGGAACTTCTTATTTCAATGATTCATTTCTTAGTTCAAATGAATACATGTTCTTGCAAATCAGCGTGATTGTCAAACTTAAAAATGATTGTTTTAATGGGCCACTTGTCATATGATNGAACGTGTCGTGTCTATACAAAACATTGATAGGGTCACTTGCAAGCACACGACTGTGCAATGCTATTCTATTTTAAAGTACTTAATTTGTCAGTGGCTCTCGAATTACAGCTGAATAACAAAGATTGACCATCAACAAACAAGGGTCTACTATCCATGTGTTTTTATCATTATTATTTATTTAATTTATTTTTTTGTAGAATTATAATTATTACTATTAGTAGTAGTTTTTTATTATTATTAATCATATTACTATAGTTGTTGTTGATATTATTATCGGTATTATTAATATTTTAATTATTGTATTAAATATATGAACTTGATCTAAACAAATCTGGTAAAATATTAGTATACATGAATTATTAAAATTATGAAGGCTTATACTTACCATTGTTGGACTTCAATCCGTAAAACACATAACCAATTAAAGCGCATAACCGCTTAGTAGTGATATAAGCAGAAGCGTAAACAAATCTAATGCATCGCACAATAATGTCCAAAGCATGAAAAACAATTTTAAGAGACCACTGTATTGAGCTCACATTAATTTAGGATACTTTCAATTGCGTTTCACAGAATCCGACTATAAAATATTGAAGTCAAATGTATCGTAGGAATTTAAATAGACAATACAGAGTCCCTTTAACGCGTGAATGTATTGAATGACGCCCGATAGTTGTACGGTTGCTTCATTAATGGAGACCTTACAATATCGAGGACATTGACAAGTGGGCTTCTTGGCGCTTTTTTTCTGGCAATTAGGCATACATATATAGATAGGTAAAACATGTGAGCTTTTTTATTTCATGTGTGTTATTCAATTCCAAAACATCCTGTTAAGTTTTGTCTTGTGTTTCTCTGATCTGTATTTGTTTTTCACTGCGTGTCAATCTTCAAAACAATACACTTCAGTTTCGTGTAAAACNTCAATCCGTAAAACACATAACCAATTAAAGCGCATATCCGCTTCGTAGTGATATAAACAGAAGCGTAAACAAATCTAATGCATCGCACAATAATGTCCACAGCATGAAAAACAATTTTTAGAGACCACTGTATTGAGCTCACATTAATGTAGGATACTTTTAATTGCGTTTCACAGAATCCGACTATAAAATATTGAAGACAAATGTATCGTAGGAATTTAAATAGACAATAAAGAATCCCTTTAACGCGTGAATGTATTGACTGACGCCCGATAGTTGTACGGTTGCTTCATTAATGGAGACCTTACAATATCGAGGAAATTGACAAGTGGGCTTCTTGGCGCTTTTTTTCTGGTAAATTAGGCATACATATATACATAGGTAAAACATGTGAGCTTTTTTCATTTCATGTGTGTTATTCAATTACAAAAAATCCTATTTAGTGTTGTCATGTGTTTCTCTGATCTGTATTTGTTTTTCATTGCGTGTCAATCTTCATAACAATACACTACAGTTTCGTGTAAAACACATTAAAATCTATTCACGACATTAATCTTATTAATAATCGTACTTACGACCAAAAGAGGTATAATATGTAGTTTAACGTCCGCAGGTAATAAAATATCAATTTAAGTATAAGGCAATTAACTGTCTGGATTAAACGTTAAAGTAGATGTAAACACAATCTCAGTGAATCTATAGCGATATCCTGATACGAGACGTTGTCCAGTCTTACTGTTTAAATGTTAAATATTGATTGTATTTTCCAGTTGAGCTGTTTAACTTTTTAGTGTTGCTTGTTTTGTCTAGTTTTACGGTTTAAATGTTCAGTGTTGATTGTATTGTCCAGTTTTACTGTTTAAATGTTAGGTGTTTATTGTATTGTCCAGTTTTACTATTTAAATGTTCAGTGTTGATTGTATTGTCCAGTTGTATTGTTGAAATGTTATTTGTTGATTGTATTGTCCAGTTTTACTGTTAAACGTTAAGTGGTGATTGTTTTGTCGTATTGTCCAGTTTTACTGTTAAACGTTAAGTGGTGATTGTTTTGTCCAGTTGTATTGTTTAAATGTTTAGTATCGATTGTCTTATCCAGTTTTACTGTATAAAATATTAGTCTTGATTGTATTGCCATGTATTGTACAGACAATGTTTTCACTTTCCTTTAATACAAATCTAAAGATTTTTAACAATAATCTTTCGCTTTAAATTATTTCTGAAGGTATATTGTTTTCCTATTGGTGACCTTATTGAAAAATAAACATAGAATATGTAACGTATAATCACGATAGTACAATATGACTGATATTCAAGGTAAACGTCGCCTTAATTTTTCAGGTCATGGTATTTTAAAGCGTTTGTATAACCTATGGTATCATAGTGTCCTCCTATAAATAAGAATGTGATATAGTATTTCGATTTAGAGAAATACGTAGTAAAAAAATCACATGTATATACATCCAATCCATATACATTTCGTTTTGTGTTTAAAACTCAGTTACGTATTTGCATATAGATATTTAAGAAATAATATTTTGTTGTATTTGTTATATTTTCGAATAACCCAGGATCAGAAAAATATATGTTAAGCAATTAAAGATTGAATGCAATGCATGTAGATTGATATGATTAAATATAAATTTCATTAAAGCAGAATGTAAGATATTAACAAATTCAACTAAAATAAATAAGTTAACGTTTTATGTATCCAGTACTGATACTTTGTATCATGGTGACATATTTTGTTTAAATCCAACAGAAACGGTAAACTTTTGTGGGGGGCGTGAGTAATCTTAAATTAGTTTGTTTGTTTCGTTACAACTATTTTCAAAACATTCGTGATAAGTGCTCAATAACTCACAGCCGATTTCTTTATATGTCGATGGCATTGTGGACATAGTTGGATGTTGCTATACAATGAACCTAGGTGCAAACTTTAAATCGGACCGAGACATTGATAGAGCAGCTAATGTGAACCTGAGCATGCAACTTTTGGGGGTACGCAAAACAACACAAATTGTCACAACTAATACAGTGTTATCGTGGAATCTGGGATGGAAATGTAACTCAAAACAAGATTTTATGCAACCAAACTGTGTGTGATCTTTTCGTTTTGACGGTCTGCGTCTATTGCATATCCCTTAATTTCTTAAATGTTAATTAAAAAATAAACTTATACATTACAATAATGTAGAATACAAAGTCTGATTCATTCCATTTTTTTAGAACATACTCTGAAACAAAAACAGAGTTCAAGAGTGCTTATCAAACCTTTTCATACTGATAAATATACGTCACAAAGAAAATCACAACACACGTATTGAATTTTCATGAAACATGTAAAAATAGAGAATATGTCATATTCCTTAACCTTTCGTTCTCACTCACATAAAACCACACCTACATTTTATCCATAATCAGTTGTAAAAATGGCTTGAAAACATGGCTGGCGCTGACAATTTATACAACCAACATCGCTACAAAGAGCCATATTACTATATCAACAAAACACAATAGCAAAGATACAGTCGTTGCATAAGATAGCCACATATTGCATGTACATAGCTACATTAGTATTGTTATAGTTTTCATGCAAATGTCTGTGTGAAATATGTCATTTTCGGTTAAGTCGCTCAATGTACACCGTACACCTTATACTAGATGATTGCCACAGTACATACCATGAACCGGAACGTGGAGGANTGCAAACTTTAAATCGGACCGAGACATTGATAGAGCAGCTAATGTGAACCTGAGCATGCAACTTATGGGGGTACGCAAAACAACACAAATTGTCACAACTAATACAGTGTTATCGTGGAATCTGGAATAGAAATGTAACTCAAAACAAGATTGTATGCAAACCAACTGTGTGTGATCTTTTCTTTTTGACGGTCTGCGTCTATTGCATATCCCTTAATTTCTTAAATGTTAATTAAAAAAAAAATAAACTTATACATTACAATAATGTAGAATACAAAGTCTGATTCATTTCATATTGTTAGAACATACTCTGAAACAAAAACAGAGTTCAAGAGTGCTTATCAAAACTTTTCATACTGATAAATATACGTCACAAACAAAATCACTACACACGTATTTAATTTTCATGAAAAATGTGAAAATAGAGAATATGCCATATTCCTTAACCTTTCGTTCTCACTCACATAAAACCACACCTACATTTTATCCATAATCAGTTGTAAAAATGTCTTGAAAACATGCCTGGCGCTGACAATTTATACAACAAACATCGCTACAAAGAGGCATATTACTATATCAACAAAACACAATAGCAAAGATACTATCGTTGCATTAGATAGTCACATATAACATGTACATAGCTACATTATTATTGTTATAGTTTTCATGCAAATGTCTGTGTGAAATATGTCATTGTCGGTTAAGTCACTCAATGTACACCGTACACCTTATACTTAATGATTGCCACAGTACATACCATGAACCGGAACGTGGAGGACATACGTTCAGCTTAATCGATGCTGTATAATATTAGATTCATATAGAACCGCTGATTGTTTTTATGTGGTGACCAAATTCGAGAGATGGGTGAGCTATTTCAATTACATTCTCAGCAGTAGCCAATAAAGAAAATGATCAAATTCAAATTATAAATAATAATTTGGGTTGACAATTAGTCTCACTGGTTTGGTATAACACATATTATATTATTCGAACGGTGTATTAACT
Organism: Dreissena rostriformis; assembly: GCA_007657795.1. Classification (NCBI taxonomy): domain Eukaryota; kingdom Metazoa; phylum Mollusca; class Bivalvia; order Myida; family Dreissenidae; genus Dreissena; species Dreissena rostriformis. Next base: position 220,834 of record VMBQ01000454.1, read on the forward strand.
TTAATTGAACTGGCATAAAAAGAAAGTGACTGGTTCTGCACGGTCATCTTATTATATTAACACAGTTAAACTATATACGCATAATGAACCAAATAAATAAAAACTAACATGCATACTGTTAAACTCATTAAGCCGATTTTCAAAAACCCAATTATAAATAATATCGAGGTCAGCACCTTTGCTATTACCACTTCAGACAATTCTTGTAAACGTTTACTTCAAGTATTGTTTATATTCGATAGAAAATATTCATGCGATGAAATAACCGATTTATCAAACCTTTATAAATATAGATATTGTTTCTCTTTCACCAATATACGTATTTTAGACTGTAATCTAATAACTGGTAGAGACCAGAATGATGTAAACATTTCATAAAAAGGTCACGTGCTTTATAGATGTCATAATTTTCAGTATCTTTTTTTGCCACGAATGACGCGTTTATCGCTTCCGGATTACTAAATTACTTATATGTTTGTACAACGTAAGTCTGATGGCTTGATGTAAACATATCATTGAGTAACATATGTAAACAAATGATCCCATGTACACTATTATCTCGACCAATATTTGGTTAAATATATATGCACGTGAATGTAGTAAATGCCTCACAAGCGAAGCTTACGAAGTCTATAATTAACACCCGGCTATATCCTTTCTGAATCAATAAAGGTATTGGGACGTAAATTGACATATAAGTAGAATGAAATTTACCAAGGTCGAAAATAACATCATTTGCCTCGTGAAAGAATCACACAGAATGAAAACAATTAATTTTAAGAAAATGGAATTGCTTATTTCATCTTAAAGTGACAGGGCCACTCATAAACATGTGTATTTAATGACTATCAATGGAATTATAATACGATCTTAATTAAAAATCAACTAATGTCATATTTATTACTTGCTTTTTTAAATCACATTTATAAAATTCGCGAAATTGTTTCATTAAATGTTGTGTATTTTGACGTCAGATATGTTCCGTTATATAATCGCATACGTTTCCGCTCACGGATGTGGTTGGTATATAGTGCATTAGTTTCTTCATCGTTATAGTTTAATTTAATGGTATAAAATAATTCAAAATTACGATGGTCCCTTGTTTATTTCTAGATTTTACAATGAAGAATACACCTGCAGTTATACTTTTCATGTACATTAGGCATGTACATGTTAAACAAGCACTTTCACGTTAAACAAATTCATTTCAAGAAAAAAGATATATAATGAGCACTTAAAGAATTTGTACGGCTGTATATCAAATTATCATTTAATATAAGTGCGTAGTTCCTCATGTATAATTCATTGCAGAATGAACTTTCCTGCAAAATAGGAAAGCTTGAAACAACATTGAATTGCAAGATTAGTAATAGTTCACCTCAGTACATTATATAAAGGAATGGTACTACCCGTTAATACCTTATACGAAACCGCAATTCTTCAGTTTCACATTATATCAGTTTATTCCTTTTGACCTCACGTTTCCCACTTAAATGAATGGAGAAAGAGAAAATAATGGTTTTGTTTGCTAACTGACAGTTGCATGAAGAAACGTAATACGTTTTAAGACTCTCCATTACGAATATGCATTGACTAAATGGTGTCCCTGACAGTTGCATTTAAAATCATCAGTATCATAGGAAAAATGCAGATATAATGAAAAACACATGTTTACTGCAAAAACATGTCTTATTCCAAATGGTTCTCATTTAGCATAAAAAGTCGAATTTAACGCTTACTTCTAATATTTGGTTATTAAATAATGGACTTTGAGAATGTGAGAATGTTTCGTTAGGCGTTTTCAGTGTATCGCTTAAAGCAATTTTGACCTATGTGCCCGGCTTCAATTACTTTAGGTCAAAACAGATCAATGTTCTAAGCGAGAACCACCAAGACAAAAATGAAAATGATTCTAAGTTCGAAATGCATTTGAGATAAAATACATTATAATGGAAATAAATTAGTCTGCGTAATTGAAGCCGGCTTCAATTACACAGAACAATTAATTTCCATTAGATTTTGGCTAATAGTCTAAAATGATGTATACTTACAACAAATGTTCAATCTTTTAGAATCCTATTAAATATAACCACGTACATGTTTATGATATATACAACGTTTCATTTAATCCCGAAATTATTTTCTTATCAAGTTATGTGTGTTATGTGTATAAAAATGTTCGTGACACATTCATGAACAATTTGTTTCCGTAAGAAACTTGTTAGTAGGTCATTTATATACCCTAGTGAAAACATGGCTCGTTTTTATTTGTACAATGTATTTTATCTCAAATTTATGTAGAACTTAGAGCCATTTTAATTGTGTTCTCGTTGTCAAACATCTTTACGCATCGTGTAGTGCCTGCAAAGATCACAGCAGGTGTCTTGCATTTATTTGGGATAGCGATATATATCTTTGTTAAAACACTTAATATATACGAAAAATGGATTATTTACGTTAGCTAGAATTGTTAAGGGAAAGTAACAGATTGCCTATATAATACAGAACAATACATAAAAAATGACATAAACCACAAAAATGATTGGAACTCGGGTCCCAGCCTTGGAACGGTCAATGCAAAGCATGTTGGGTTCGAACCTGTATAAGTGCGCTCAAAACCCCCAAACTGAACCCAGTAATATACACTTTACATGGGAGGCATATAAAAAAGTAAATGTTATACAAAATACACTGATACGCCAACAATGATTATTTACGAGGTAACCGCAATGGAACAGTCAATTCTTAAACACATTGTATGCTTAAACCGTTTGAATGTCGAGCCTAACCTGGCATTAAGCCCCGTAATAATCAATTAGACCAACACGTAAATAAACCTTATTGTGATGGAATTGATATTAAAGATAAAGGCTGTAAAATATGAATTAAATTAAATGTATCTGTAATCTTATTTTTCAATAATTTAGTATGCACCAGAGCAATACAAACCAGAAAAACTCTGATTGCACCAATTCACAAATCAAATTAAAAAAAAAATACGAGGTCGGTATAGTAATTTAAATGTTGCCACAATGTATATAAAATAACCCTATGTCTTAAACTGTACTGTGATGCGCACGGATAAGATTGTTATTAACCCGGTTATAGTGACAGGCATCAAACGTAGCGTAATACGTGAAAACGGTAGCCCTAATCCTGCACACAGGCGGTCTAGGCCATTGGGTCGCTATTCGATTACACGGAGCAACAGTGGTGTCCGGCAGCACTCAAGACGATTAAGCAGCCCTCTTAAGAAATGCATTGCTCACCTCCAGAAATGAGGAAGAGGCTAGAACAGGTGACCGGAAAATAACCTGCTCCAACCTTCCCTAGCCAGCTGACCGCGGCTGCACCAGCGGTCGAAAGGACATTTCATATCACCTTATGCGCATGGAATGTGCGCACACTTTGGAACAGGGACACTACAGACAGACCACAGAGGAGATCAGTCCTGAAAGGGAATGAATTCGTCAGGTACGGCATTGACAGCACAGCCCTGAGTGAGACCTGGCTCGCAGTAGAAGAAGAGCAATGTGAAAGAAACTCTGGCTACACATTCTTCTTAAGCGGTTTAACAAGCGAGGAACGGCGTTTGTTTTGCAGTTAGAACAACTCTTCTTGAAAAGCTGGCTGTACTTCCAAAGGGAGTTTATGACCGGCTTATGACCACGAAACGTCCATTGATGGCTTAAACGAAACACCGTATCATTATCAGCGCCTAAGACCCAACCATGACTAAACCAGAAGAAGTGAAGACACAGTTCTTTGAAGACCTTCACGACATCATTACCGACGTTCCAAATACGGACAAACAAGCACATCTTATTAGGTGACTTCAACGCAAGAGTTAGCACTGACAGCATTTCTTGGAAAGGAGTCATTTGGGCACCATGGAATGGGCCACTGCAACAGTATTTTTTTTGCTCCAGATATATGCCAAGCATGAACTGCTGCACAAACATGATCTTCCGGCTCCCTACCCTTAACCGAACGTTATGAATTCCCCCTCTCTCAAAGCACTTGTATCTTATTGACTATGTTATCGTGAGAAAGAGGCACATTGGGCATCACTCCGAGAGCTGATATAAACCAAGAAACACAAGGACTGGTTTGATGAGAACTGAGAGGACATAACGCAGTTATTGGATGAGAAACGCCACCTCCACCAAGCCTACTTCGCAAACCCCACGCCCATAGCCGGGAATGATGCGTTTACCAGCATACGCAGAGCGGTTCAGCAAAACTTTCGTCATATGCACGATGCTTGGCTCAGGAACAAATCAGACGAGATTCAAGGCTATGCCGACAGACGCGATTATAACAAATCAACGAAGCCCTTAAATAAGTGTACGGCCGAACATCTTCAGGATCAAACCCTCTCCAAAATAACACGAACTGTTATTCATTGAGCAGTTCGAAAAATAAATAAAAAAAAGCTAGCTCACATGAGAGTATAATGACCTCTTCGGTAATTAAATGAATCTCTTAATAGGCATTTCTTGATCTTTCTTTAAATATATGTATATCGCTGTGTATTTAAATAAAATTCACATAAAGATACCAAATAAAAATAATTCCTTTTTTTTTAATCTTAAACACAAATATCATGCTTACTAACAACTACAAGAAGGTATTTTTTTAAAGTGACTGTAAACCACGAATGACGAAAAAAGAAAAGAAAAGTTCTAAAATACCGTATTTTTTAAATAATTATTAGTTTAGTAATACAACTAAGTCTAAGCATAAATTTAACTCAATCTTCTATGAACACAATTGTGTGACCTGTATAAATGGTAATGGTATGGGGTCATGTTCACGGGCTTAAAGGGACTGTAAACCACGAATGACGAAATAAGAAAAGTTCTAAAATACCGTATTGTTTACAGTTATTAGTTTATATTGATTAAAATATCACGACTGGTATATAACATTTCTTGAAAAAAAGTAGTTTTTTTTTAATTTTTACTTTATTTTTTTATTTTTTTTATTTTTACTGGGTATGTCTACCAGGTAACTACCAGTTTACTATAAATAACGCAAGTAGATTGATCATCATCGTCACGTGGTAAACCCAGGAATGCAAATTGTGCATGCGTAGTGAATTGTAAATATTTTTTATATAAAATAATCAATCAACTTACGTTATTTATAGTTTGTGTATCGTTATGTCACCTATTTTCGCGCGATGTACTTTCGATTTCACATCGCGAAATGTTATTACCGCATATACTGAAAATATGAACTTTTTTCAAGTAATATAATATACCAGTCATGATATTTTAATCAATATAAACTAATAATTGTAAAAAATACGGTATTTTAGAACTTTTCTTTTTTCGTCATTCGTGGTTTACAATATACATATACATATATATATATATAATCCCGTTACTAAATTAAATATCGAGGCAACACAAATAACGTAATGACGTTATGACGTAATACAATAAGTACCCTTAACCTTAAACTAGTGTATGAAATGAAACATATTGAAAACCACTCCGGCTAATATTTAATGTCATGCGTCGTGTTGCACACGTTAATAACAGGGAAATGTGAGATATATATAACAAGGTTAGACACCTTGATATGAATACTGACTGATGGCGGGCTGCACACAATTAAGAACTTTAACAATCGATTATTCCTAAAGTGAACGCATATTCTAACGACAAACAGGAACGAACATGGTTTCAATGGGAGACAAAGAATGATTATTACTATTAATATTTCAACTGCGTGTTAAATAACAACACAACTATATTATTCAAATTATTCAAGTTCATAAATTCAAAGTATGGAATAAACTGGCATTATNTTTCTTAAAAAAAAAAAACAATGACAGCGTTGTCGATCTTGACATGTGCGTAGTCCAACTTGTTGACGCTCTCAAATATTAAGCTACTTTTTATATGGGTCATATTTCGAGCGAACAACGGTGGAAAGACCAAAACAATGGTGCAAAGTTTTCCTTCTTTGTCTATATTGTTGCGCAATGATATAAGACAGTTAATATCAACGGATTGCAATAATATGTACATACCTGTGTAGATAATTCATTTCTCGATAATGTTCCGTAAGAATTATGTAATGACACTTTGAATTTTGCACGCCTGAGCAATTTAAATCGAACCACTATTCAAATTTTCAATTTCTCTCATTTCTCCCGTTGTGTATCTATCTATCGAGAACGCAGCATCCATGTAAACCATCGGGTTTAAATGTGAAGACTTAACGGCGGAAAACACAGTTTGCGTTCGTCTGTTGTGAGCGCAGAGCGTTAAAGCGTAAAGCGAAAAAAATCGCATAGACGTTACACCGTAATGCCTTCTTCTGATTGGTTGATATTTAAATCTGTTTCATAACATGGCGAGAGGTCAGTGATTGTATTGTGATTTAAGAAGAAGTTTAACTGAAGAATGTACGCCTTTCGAACTTCAACTCGACGATATTTGAGGTAAAAATGGACTTCTGAACTAAAACTTTATGAGTTGGTAATGTTTTTTGGCAATTTTTCGCAAATTTATGAAAATTTAAACTTTCTGGTTTCCACCACGTAGTTGGTCATTGGCCGATAAGACGTTCAAAAGAATTTAGCCCATATAAAAATTATCTCTAAATTCTTTGCACGTCTTATAAATAAGATTAGACATGTTCGCATCTACGGATGGCAACACGTTTGAAACAAACGTATTTAATGTTTATAGTTAAACCTATTTTCTTGTTTTACGTTCACATACATCGTCAGTAATTAGATTGTTCTTTATATTCACAAAGTTGTATCTCTTAAATTATTGTGTAACTCAAATATATTCTCAATTGTGTCCACCTTCTGTTATAAATCAAATCATGTGGTGATATAGTACGATCCCAAATGTTGGTATATAGGTAGTCGCGAACACATGACTGTATAGTTTTCTGTTAATTTGTGCTATTACATTTTTCCCATTCGTCATATTATGTTGTCCGTTGCTCTTATGTTCTTTTACATTAATTCGTCTCAAACATAGTCAACTCTCCTTATAGCCTTTTGCCATGTTTATGTCATGGAATTTGGTAATTGATACAATCATTTCGAAGGGTAAGTTAACCTACATAACTATCTATATTATTCATTCCCAATTTCAGAGTGTCCCTAGTTTTATTTGCTAAAGGAAAATATTCCGAAAATTGTATCGTTCCAAAAGGCCCAAACAATAATTTTTGTGGAAAGTTAATCATGCTGACGTGCTTAATATCCATTATCTGCAATAGGTATATGTGAACAACTCGGCAAGCGTCTCTCGTCGTTTCCATTTGCAGCAATACAAACACCCACAATACGTATTGTTTAATAAAGAACCTCAGTGTCCGGATCTTAGCATGAGACAAACATCACAGAATTATGTTCGGAATAAGAAGAAAATAAACTAATTGTGTAATTGATTTTTTACATTTTCAACTCCACATATCATTTATAACATTTAAAAAATCACAGGATTTTGTCTGCAATTTTATTATTACTGAATGTCAGAAAGATACACCAAAAAAAGACGACATGTCTATTTATTCATTGTTTTAATGAAACCGATAACGCTGTTACGTAGTGGGTATGGTGTCCGCCTACTATTCAGGATGTCAAAAGTTTGATACACAATCTGCAATCGTACTCAAGATCTTATCCAAAGACAACAAGTGCTGATTATACTCAGGTAACGGCATCGAGTGTATCTCAGTATGCTATAGGTTTTCGATGCAAACAAGTTTAAGGATTCCTCTAACCTATTTAATCAAGGTTAATGATCATCTTATTTGCATTAAATAATATCTACCGGTAACTAGATCTTGTCAGATAATAATTACTTTTTTTTAATCTTAAACACAAATATCATGCTTACTAACAACTACAAAAAGGTATTTTTTTCTGAGTGACTGTAAACCACGAATGGCGAAAAAAGAAAAGTTTTAAAATACCGTATTTTTTACAATTATTAGTTTAGTAATACAACTAAGTCTAAGAATAAATTTAACTACCATAATATATGCTATAAAGAACGCAAGTAGATTGATCATCATCGTCACGTGGTAAACCCAGGNAATATATGTATATCGCTGTGTATTTAAATAAAATTCACATAAAGATACCAAATAAAAATAATTCCTTTTTTTTTAATCTTAAACACAAATATCATGCTTACTAACAACTACAAGAAGGTATTTTTTTAAAGTGACTGTAAACCACGAATGACGAAAAAAGAAAAGAAAAGTTCTAAAATACCGTATTTTTTAAATAATTATTAGTTTAGTAATACAACTAAGTCTAAGCATAAATTTAACTCAATCTTCTATGAACACAATTGTGTGACCTGTATAAATGGTAATGGTATGGGGTCATGTTCACGGGCTTAAAGGGACTGTAAACCACGAATGACGAAATAAGAAAAGTTCTAAAATACCGTATTGTTTACAGTTATTAGTTTATATTGATTAAAATATCACGACTGGTATATAACATTTCTTGAAAAAAAGTAGTTTTTTTTTAATTTTTACTTTATTTTTTTATTTTTTTTATTTTTACTGGGTATGTCTACCAGGTAACTACCAGTTTACTATAAATAACGCAAGTAGATTGATCATCATCGTCACGTGGTAAACCCAGGAATGCAAATTGTGCATGCGTAGTGAATTGTAAATATTTTTTATATAAAATAATCAATCAACTTACGTTATTTATAGTTTGTGTATCGTTATGTCACCTATTTTCGCGCGATGTACTTTCGATTTCACATCGCGAAATGTTATTACCGCATATACTGAAAATATGAACTTTTTTCAAGTAATATAATATACCAGTCATGATATTTTAATCAATATAAACTAATAATTGTAAAAAATACGGTATTTTAGAACTTTTCTTTTTTCGTCATTCGTGGTTTACAATATACATATACATATATATATATATAATCCCGTTACTAAATTAAATATCGAGGCAACACAAATAACGTAATGACGTTATGACGTAATACAATAAGTACCCTTAACCTTAAACTAGTGTATGAAATGAAACATATTGAAAACCACTCCGGCTAATATTTAATGTCATGCGTCGTGTTGCACACGTTAATAACAGGGAAATGTGAGATATATATAACAAGGTTAGACACCTTGATATGAATACTGACTGATGGCGGGCTGCACACAATTAAGAACTTTAACAATCGATTATTCCTAAAGTGAACGCATATTCTAACGACAAACAGGAACGAACATGGTTTCAATGGGAGACAAAGAATGATTATTACTATTAATATTTCAACTGCGTGTTAAATAACAACACAACTATATTATTCAAATTATTCAAGTTCATAAATTCAAGTATGGAATAAACTGGCATTATACATATTTGCAACTAGCATTTTTAAACTACATCTTGCTAACTTTATAAACGATTAATGAACCCAAAGTATCGAGGTACTTTTCAAACACGCAGTGATCTTTGCTACTCCATGTTATGTTACGCGATCTAAATATTTATGTGTGACGTCCTGAATTATAAAAGCTGTTCGAACGGCACTGATTCTTCAAAGCTCTTCGACCAAACTCGTTTAATGTAATTGTTGCATTGTCTGTCCCGGTATTCAAAGAATGCGTTTCCATATTCCACAATCGACTTATAACAATTGAATTCCGTGTTTCTTTTTAATACAATAGTTTCTTTTGCTGAGACAATCTTGAAATGGGATGTAAACATGTAACTTAATAAATAAAATAAATCTGATCTTTTGGCATATTAAAACCTTGATATTGATGACATATATTATATGATTCGTTAGGTGTTTGTGTACTTTAGTGATATAATGTATCGTTAAAGATGTAATTATCATTTTAAAAAACATGTTTACGAAACTCAACGTCAGATGTAACAACAGAAGAGAAATCTAATGAGCACTACTATCAGGTCCTTTATTAATTGTCAATGACCAATTTCAAAACAATTCACACTTAAAAAAACAAAAAAGATCATTCGACACAAACACTTATTAATAAAATTTAGGTCACAGGATTGAACGATAAATGACAACCGTTTTACTGGTAGGTTTAGACCAGTGGCTAAAGGACTCGAAATCTAAAAAAATTATCATCTATATCAACATCCAGGGGTTAAGTCAATGTTTTATATTATATAATAGGAAGGATATTAGAAATTTCTATTCGTGCGAATAATTTATTCTACAGCAGTACCACGGCCTTTTTTCAAACAAAATATTTTAGCATACATATAACTGTGTAAATGTCACAACAGGTATTTAAAAAGATTACAAATAAAATAATGACTCTTGCTCTAGGCTTATTCATTTGTTGAAGTTGCCAGTGAATATTGTTAACCCATCGTTCTTTATATTGTTTCGGCGCATAAATCAGACCAGACAGTGAAAAATCAGGAACCTGCTAGACAACTGTGGTGAAGGCAATATTTTTGGAGATTTATAATTAGATATAAGATATTCCATAATCAATCAGCCTACCGCAGACGAAATATTTTTCAGGGATGATTTTCAATCTTGTTCAAACCTCAATTGTATTTTTTTTTATTGTACTGAACGTTGTGTCCACATTCAGATATACTTCAATTACTTAATATCCTCAAATCCCGCTTATATGAGCGAGTATATTAAACTTACTATAACAAACAATAACCCCCAAAATCGTCAATATGCACCACATACGTGTTATCGGTTGTGCATTGTGTATACCTCAGTACAACACCATCAACAGTGGGTAATTTATTGCTTATACAGGGGTTATGAACGGTTTATTGATGGTGTATTATGGTGTGTTTTGATAAATAATAATATTTACACAAGGTTTACAACTCAAAACTGTATATGTTATGATAGCCATCAGATTACAATTGCAGTGGATAAGATGACTTCAAGTATTTTCTGTGCTGCGAAATCCCGACCGACTAATCAATAGCGACACATGTGTTTTGTTCACATTCTTCCAAGTAAGTTTGTCGCTGCTTTAGTCAAATAATGTGTATTGTTTATTGATACATGCCTTGGCTATACCTTATTTATGGCAATGAAACTGAACTCCGGTAAATGTCTCTCAGAAAATAGAAATGTATATGTGTACACTAATGTTACTTCTATTATATTAGATTATGGAATCAAAAATGGAGGGGTAGATTCAGGTCAAAAACGCACTATATTAAATTACAGTATTAACGCATTAGCATGCTAACGTTAGCTAAAGGTGTAAGCGAACCAACGTTATCTATAAATGGTAACTTGAACCATTGGATTTCGTATATAAAGAATCTCTCAAAAGGGTTATTTCTACGATGGGGTTAGGGGCGACAGAAAAAATGTCAACGATTTTTAGATAAAGTCATGGTATTGACCCTGTTATGACTTTTAATGTGTGTACATTTTATGGGATTGTGCTGGTTATTATGACAATGAGAGTTGATATCTTATTTCAAAATATGTAAATATTGTCAAGTCGTAGTGTAAAAGAGGAAATGCATAGCATGACACACCTGTAAACATTTTTAATCCCCTCTCTCGTGAAGAAGTAATAAATACCTAGTAACTTAGCGCACTTAATGTGCAAACACAAATATTGCATTAATTAATCAAACAATACACACACTTTATTATTTCATCGATTTCGATTCGTATGATAAGATGTATTTGAAGATACACTGGTAATTGACTCTAGATTGCTTCTTATCCACGTCAAGGAACGCTTTGAAAGCGTGTTAAGAATGTCCAAATAGATTTCGTATTACTTATAACCGATCTTTGTCTTAATCGTTATTGTGAAACTGTAAAATGCTCTGTTGTATTTAGTGTCCGGACGTATATAGTCAATTGGTGGTTCTGCCATTTGTCTTAAGTAAAGGACACGCAGATGTTAACACTCATATGTCTCCTGATAATATTTCTTTTGCAATAGTATACGTTTACATATAAGTCGTTTACACATATATACTATACACAACTGTTCCGCAATAACCATTGGAATAAGAACTAATAATATGTTACATATAGGCACGAACGTTACACATTAAATCGAAGAGAGTATGTTATTATTCACCTCGTTATTTCCACGTCGCGGACTCTCAAATATAGAGAAGACTCGTGATTACCTTCTTGACCTTTCACGTTGCGGACTCTTTCAGATTTATACAAATTTGTGAGGAGACTAATAACACGACACGATATGCAAGGGGAAGATTTTGGGATCGACCGTCAAATATGTATTTAGAAGAAGTTGTTTCGAGTCAAAAGAGGAGAAATAATCCTTGTATTTGGCATAACTGAATTTACTTTTATATCAGAACGAAATTATATTGGAAAAATTATTATATAACACAGTTTTTCGATTTTTTATACCAATACTTTAATGAGCTCATATGTTACGGGTACTAAAAACACTTGCCAAAGGCGAACCCCTTGTAACATGAATTAATATTTCGGTTGAGAGCTACACTTATTTATTTTATTTAACACGTGCATCCGTAAAGTTCTGAAATTCACGACTAACGTTAACATAAGAAATCCTGCAATGTAAGATAATCATTAAGTTTTTTCAATAGCCATACTACAATAACAACGACTAATCTATAAACCTTTAACGATACGGTTTGGTTTTATCAACTCAATCACCACTCTTTTAGCATGCCAGTATTGTAGCAGAATCCTGCAAATGACATATGTACACTGTCGAAGTCACATTAAATAGTTTCAGTTTTCTCAACATCGAGCGTTTAAGGGTATTATGGGACATATAAATTGGTAACTAAATTTCCGTCATCGAGAGTTATCCGGTAAACTAATAATTTTAGTTTAACGGTATAGACAATGCCAATATATAGACAATAGATATAGACAATAGATATAGACAAATTCAAAAACGCAATAGCAATGCGCCATACTACAAAGCTTTTAATATGAACACTTTATCGACCATTTTCTTTACAGTCTTGCTCATTTATATGCAATAACATATACTGAAATAAACTCTACTACTACGTTTTACCAATTTAAGGTAGATATTTCAAACGATTTTATAAAACAGATTTATATAGATTGCATTCAAATTAATATTTAATGCCGGTTACAAACTTTAATCAAAATGATATTCGAGCAAACTGTGATCAGCTCATCCTTGAAGGTTGTACTTCATATTCATGTCAGAAACCTCGTAAGTTACCATTGACATTTTCTGTCTGAAGCCACTAATTGTTAACGACTGCAGGAAGTCCATTATGAGTCTAGCGATTTTCCTGTGTGTAATTAAGACCCTTAGCTGTAATATGTTTAATCACCATAAACAGCAGTAGTATATGTTTGTGTTGTTCTTGATGTTGATGCGGTCGGTGTTATATCTGTTGAAATTATTGTTGTTCTAATTTAATTTCGATAAATTCACATTGACATTATATTTCATGTTATATTACATAATGACAATATCGAGATTTGACTCAAGTTACCGCGTTATACATACCGTGATTGTAACATCATTACATTATAACACATTCTTCAACGAAAGCACATATCCGTTGCGCTGACAAAAGTTCCCACAGAAGAAGACAATATTCAGCAAACACTATTGATCTTTAACTAATTTAGGAAACCCACCATTGCGGTCACTAGATGGAATCCATCTTAAAAACTATTGCAAAGATGTATTGGTATCCAGCTGAAACAAAATCCTATAGCTATTTTATCTGGAAAAAAATATTTAAAGAAATGTATTTATTTAATGATGATTAAATCTTACACAGTACTACTTGTCATACGACAAATGTTTTAACAAAAAGTCATAATTCACGTGTTAGATGGTTCTTTGGATCAATTAGTAATCCGAAGACGATTTTTTTGTGTTTACGGTAGCTTGATAATTGTTCACAAGGCTCTTTTAACACACAGAATTGTGTAAGCGTGCAGTTTTCTTCACCGAACAGCTTCATGAAATACAAAGTTTAAATACTTCTAGCATAATAAACCATGACGACTCTCTGCACAGTAATTAATGTCCTCTTAACGAAGGTTAAATCGCTTATATGGATTGGTACAATTTCAGACAATTAAAAGGAACACAGCGTTTTACTTTTTCAAAAGGTCATTAACTGGTTATGCTAACAGATATCTAATACTTAGAAAAGTCTTGAACAATTAACGACATGACAAAAAGGTTTAATAAAAAAACATTACCTTCACCAAACTTCATCCGGGTTATTTGGAATCCACATCTAACGTTTTACCACTGCAGCACTCAGGCTTTAATACTTCATACAATATTTGAACATGATGGTCGCTCGAAATACCCGTTTTCCAACTTATCTCTAAAAAGCATTTCAAACGCTTTATTTTTAGCGGTTTCTGATGACAATTATTCACAAGTTTTATTTTACCAGGTGCCTGAGTCAGGAATGTCATAACTCTTGCTTGAAAACATATTATTTTCTTCGTTTCAAAATGCAATATACATTTTTTTAGAATATACGACATATTTTTTTAACTGTTATTTTGCTTAAGCTGTAAGCAAGACCATTAAACGACAAGCACTATTCAAATAGCAACCTGAGCAATAACAGAAGTAGGCATGTATTTTTATTTATCTGATGACCATTAACATTTGTATTAAATGTATTGATGATATGTTCTACAATGATGTTTTTGAAAGCGCTTGATATTTCCTGTTTCTTTTACGTATGTGGTCATTGACCTTGCAAACCTTAATATTTGATTATCATTCCGTACACATACTTTGTTCTGAGAGCATTAAAAAGGTGCAATCTTATAACGCTGAAGAGTGTGCTGGCGACAATCAATGTGATGGGATTGCTATTAAGAGGTCGAATACGCCTATTTCCTAATGCGAACAACCGTCATTGATGTGCATGTAAATGATTATTGAATTATATCAACATCTTGAGGAGTCATATTGACCATCAGATAAACATAACAATATATACATCTTCCTTTGAAAATTGTTTATCAATACGAACCAATTAGTATACAAACTTCACTCTGTAAAACTACTAGTGCTCCCAATCCGAACAGCGCCCGAAGCGCCGATGGGAAGAAAACAAACCAGGCTTAAAATCACTATTATTGCGCAAAAGATATATTTCACAATATATTTGTCTCATTTTGCGTCTGAAGTACAATTTTTGAACAAATACGTAATATACAAATGTAAAGCAGATAATATAATATGATGGATTTTGAAGAAAATTAAAAATGTCAATAATCAAATCTGATTCCTTTTCTTTTTTCAGAAAACGACAGACATATTGTTTTAAATATTAGACTTCGAATTGTTGCATTTTAGTGATTACTGAACACAATAAAATAAACTTACCAGTTAACGTTGTAATTCACCTCGTCATTTCCACATCGCGATGAAATTATGGCGGTGACCCATAATTATACTCGACCGGTCAAAATGCAAATGTTAAACATGGAATTACTTAAACGCGAACAAATAATTAACATGAGTGTTAATGTGCGATTGCTGGTAGACAGGACGATCGAAACGATTTAAGGATCGCTGTTTAAATATGGTCAACAATGAAACACCAATCGCTTGTTATAATAACGTTTGTGCAATATCACGAGGATACATATTTTGACACTGGTATTTACATTTAATTTATAATAGAACCAGATTTACAATTCAAGGGTGTTGTTGTTATAAAGCTTAAGAAAACATGCTATTATCATCTCATATTTTGTTAAATGTTTGTGTGGATATCGAACCGTTTCTCGAACGAAATATTAATATCACATTTAACTAATGTTGAACATATTTTTATGGATCATATATTATATATTGTTGTAATAAGTAATATAATGCAAACTTTAACTGTGACGGATCTGATCTGTAAAACCGACATCAGTATTAAATAACCTGCACTAGAAATAAGATTATTTGTATCTGTTTAATGAAATATTTACTCATGTAACATACCAATGCCCCAAAGTATTCATGTACATGTCTTTGTGAAATCAAAGCTAAAATCGTTTAATCATTCAAGGAACAAAATATGTTGACATTCGTAAAGGTTTTTAAGTATAATAAAACACTATTGTTAATAAATAAGTATCTATTTAACAATAACAAAAATCAATTGTAAGTGACTTTATTTCGTCGAAATTCATCCGATATACCCATTTTACTACCATCAGATAGTTTAAAATAATCACTGACTTTGCATCAGGATTGATGTATTTCAAATAGCTTATTGGTTGTTTAATAATCTTATACTACTATAACACATTGTTATATTGGCCTAACTGAAGTACATGTTATCTGCAAAAAATTCTGGCTGTCTGTTTAGTTACCAAGTATCACTTTTACATAAAATGATAAGAAAACTAATTGTGTTGTGATTGATTTTGGTGTTGTATGTTATGCGTTTGTTGTTTATCTATACTCACCTGTTTTCAACAGTATTTCAGTCATATTACCAACTCACACTTTTCCTGGATAGCTGGTTTAACATTACTAAGTGCACCTACTTATGCCATTAACTGATAGTTGCCCTGGTTGAATTACAGGTTGAGGGACAAGTGCCGTAACAAGCATTTCATGACCAATCAATACAAGTTATTAGGCGGAGCAGGGGATCGAACCTCGGATAAGTAGTTCAGTGCTCTACCGACTGAACAAGCCGGTCGTACGAATAAACATCTTAAAGTTCGAGACGTCAATCAAAGCCATATGGTTTAGAGTATACAGTTCAATGTTAGTATGATAAAGCATTCATACACACTAAATATCTTTTTGTTTATATGTTTACAAGGTGTTTTCAAATACTTATACACAACATCCTTCAGTAAAGCTGAACTAAAATCAAATCTTGTAAGGGTCAAGTAAAGCTTTAACGTGTCAATAGCTTCTGATTTGTGTCTGTCTGTGTTCTCCACTAGTAAACAAATCGTATTACGATCCTCGTTAGAAACTACGTTTTCTAAACAGCGCATCAGACTTTCCGTTTACAGTACAGAAAAAGTTGCTTATAGCAATATCACAATTCTACAGAAGAACAGTGACTATTTCAAAATTCATACCGTAAATTAAATAAACAGATGTATGAATGTGTCATCAGCTTCTAATTTGTGTCTATCTGTGTTCGCCACTAGTGAACAAATCGTATTACGATCCTTAACAGAGTTAAGAGTTATCAGCGCTATCAGAGTTTACAGCACAGTAACGTGACCATGGCATTTATAGATGTTGATGACAATATAAGGCACATGAGAACTGCAACATTTTTAACATGGATGTAGTTATTCCTAAAACAAATGTATTTTGCTTTTTGAATATAATAACATTTTAGTAATTATATAAAACTTTAAAACTTTATTTGTTTTCTTCCCATATATATAAGCTATTCAATGCAACAACCGTTAACTTTATATTGAGTTCTTGACATTCTATTTGTTTTTAAATAAACATGTTTTACATTGCAATACATTGTTGTCATTTTGAGTAAACCAGCTGCAGGGCTAGAGTCTCATTGTAGAATGTGATAAATACATGTTTAACTAGGTTATTATGTGTTTTTATATTCAAACATATTATGAAGAAATCGATTATAAGTTATAACTTCAATAAGCATACTTTTTGGTAGCTATCAGAAGACACAAAATCTGTCAGACAAATATGACAAAAACATTACAAAGTATGCGAGGACAATTTGTAATCTCACAGGTCACTCATCTGACAGATTAACACAATTTCTGTCGAGGGTTTCTAGCCTAATAAGACAATGCGACTCGCAGGCCCTTTGGTGAGTCTTTTTCCAGAATTGTATGTTTTAACTAAGATTTTTGCCGTGAGATGGCATTCGATGACAATTGTTACAATCTTATTGTTTATTTTATCGGGAAACACACAAACCTGACGAATATGCTTACTTATCATGTAAATAAACACCAATTGTGTTCACGATAAGATTACTAACCCATTCATTTCACCTGTACTGAGAGCAATATACCAGCATTGAGTGTTGTCCCACCATCGCACCAGCGAAATAGCACAGACTGGTATTCGCTGAGCTTTATGAAAAAATGCTATCATAAAGCTTACTCGCGCAGTATTATGACTTCGCTGAGTTATTTAATGATTCTCATCATATTAATGTCTTGATTTTCCTTCTCCTATAGGTATGGCGCTGTGTATTTAAATAAATTTAAAAAAATAAACACACTGATAGGATAAATAGTAATTAACAAGTTATGATTGATAATATGATCTGTATTCATCACTTATATATTCGTGTCTTTAATAAATAACACGCTATGTAAGCATACAGTCGAGGGTTTAAATTGATACTTAATGTTTCCAAAATTTAATTAAAGATTTTCATTTCTAAATAGGAGATGCTTATTTCCATGCGTCATTCCTTAGTTAAAATTAGTATCTGTTCTTGCAAGTATACGGGAGTGTGAAGCTTCAAAATAATTGTTTTAATGGGCCACTTGTCGTATGATGATTGGGAATTGAAGGCACAAAGCTACACGTTGACACAAATGTTGAAGTTTAAATGTAAAGCACAAACATTTGCAAGAATTTCCATATTTACAGTTAAACAAAGAGGCTTCATTAATATGCTGATTTTTCCTCATGGCTCATGAAAATCAATGTGTATTTACGCCGGGGTCAGTGAATGTAATCCATCAAAGTTATCGATTGCCTACAGGTCATGTCCGGATCTCGAGCGTGTCCTGTCTGTACAAGACATCGAAAGGGCTTACTACCAAGCACTCGGCTGTGCAATGTGGTCATATTTTAAAGTACTTTCCTCTGTCAGTGACTCTCGAACTATAGCGAATAATAAGCATTGAACATTTAAATACAATGATCTACTTTCCATGTGTTTTAATTGTAAAAATGACAGGCACTCGATCTTCGTACATTGATAGAACTCACTAAGACGCAGGCGACTGTACAATGTGGTCATATTGTAACGTAAGCATAAACGGGTATGACTTCGAAATGGTAATTTATTTGGGTAAAAAATATGTACATAATACAAGATTTTTTTTTCATTATTATTATTATTATTATTATTATTATTGTTATTATTATTGTTGTTGTTGTTGTTGTTGATATTATTATTGGAATCATTACTATTTTAATTAGTAGTATAAGATATATGAACAAATCTAAGTTAATATAAGAATACATGAATTATTAAAATTATGGAGGCTAATACTTAACATTGTTGGACTTCAATCCACAAAAACACATTACGTATTAAAGCGTCTATCCGCCACGTAGTGTTATAAGCAAAAGCGTACATAAATCTACTAAATCGTACAAATTGTCCACAGCATGGAAAACAATTGTCAGAAACCACTTTATTGATCTCACATTAATTTAGGATTGTTAAGATACCAACAAAAGCGCATCACAAAATCCGACTATAAAATATTGAAGACACATGTATTGTAGGAATTTTAATAGCAAATAACGTGTCCTTTTTTAACGCATGAATGAATTGAATCACGCCCGATTGTTGTACGGTTGCTTCATTAACGGAGACCTTACAATATCGAGGAAATCGACAAATTGGCTTCTTGGCGCTTTTTTTGCTGGCCATTAAGTGATGACACCGATAACTCCAAACAGCCACAAATAGCATATATATGAACATAGTTATAACATGTGAGTATTTAATTTCATGTGTCTAATTCAATGAAAAACATGCGACAAATCTTCCAAAAAATATACACTCAAGTTTTGTGTAATTCACATTAATATCTATTGACGACATGAATCGTATTAACAATTGTACTATTGACAAAAGAGGTATAATTTGTAGTTAAACGTCCGCAGATTGGAAAATAGCAATTTCAGTATAAAACAATTAACGATCTGTATACAGCATTAAAATGCATGTAAAACACAATCTCAGAGAATCAACGTATAGCGATACCCTGATACTGTTTATGACGGAACGTTGTATTGTCCAGTTGTATTTTTTAAATAATTAGTGTTGATTGTATTGTCAAGATTTACTTTCAAAATGATACGTGTTGATTGAATTGTCTAGTTTCACTCTTAACATCATTAGTGTTGAAAGTATTTTCGAGTACAGGCAATTGTTTCACTGTCCTTAAATGAAATTCTTTAAGTTTTAAACACGAATCTTTCTCCTGAAATGTTTGCTGAAGGTACCAATGCAACTAAAATAAACACGTTTACCTTTCTCGTATTAAGTATTTATTTATTTTAGCATGGTGTAACTTTATGTTTTAATACGTCCAACAGAGCGCTTGCTTTGTGTGTAATCTTACCTCCATTCAGTTGATTTGATTTAAAGAACGATTTCCAAAACCTTCATCGGCATCCGTGATTATTGCAGAATAACTCACATCTGATTTCGTTCCTTGTCTATAGCATTTGGAACAAAGTTGGATGAAGCTATACAATGAACCTAGACTCATAAATTAAATCGCGCCTAGACATGGATAGAGTAGGTAATGTGTTTATCGGCATGCGCGTAATGGCGGTACTCATCACAACACAAATGGTCGCTACAAATACAATGAACTCCTGCGAACTGCAGTGAACACGTTACTCAAAAAGCACATTTCATGCAAGCATATTGTTTGTGATTATTTTTCTATTTAAAGGCCTGCGTCGTCTTCATATCCCTGAATTGTATGTGTAATTTCGTAGATGTAAAGTGTTTAGCACGTAAATATATCGATAATGTAGAATGAAAAGTATGTTAAGTTAATATTTATAGAACATATTCTCAAAATCAAAGTTCCGGAGGAATTTCTCAGCAAAATACTTCATATACATGTAGATCACGAAAACACAAACTACAAACGCCTTTAATTTTATGCAAACAAGTGAAACTTAATATTAACAAAATGCCACATTTCAAAACCGTTTGTTCTCATTCATATACAACCATCCATAATTATACATAATCAGTTGAACAAAATGTCTTGAAAATATGCCTAGAGCTGACAATTTATACAACAAACATCGCATATAAAGGCACATATAACTGTATCAACAAAAAACACAGTCGCAAAGATACTTTCGTTGTTTCGTTGTATAAGATAGTCACATACTGCATAGCTACATTATTTTTGTTATTGGTTGATAAAATGTATTTGTAAAATATATCATTGTCGGTCAAGTCACTCAATCTACACCATAAACGTGATTCTAATTGATTGTCACAGTACATACAATGAGCGGGACAAGTTCACGTGAAAGACATAAGTTCAGTTTCGTCGATGCTGTATAATTTGAGCTTCATAAATACCCGCTGAACGTTTTTATGTGGTGACCATATCCGAGAGATGGGTTAGCTATTTCAATTACATCCTCAGCAGTGGCCAATGCAGAAAATAATCAAATTTAAATGGTAATATCTGCACAATATTGATTTGGGTTGACCAAAAGTCTCACTGGTGAGGTATAACAAATATTCTATAAACCGAACGGTGTATTAACTTTCATTGAACTGACAAAAACAGAAACTAACATCCATACTGTTTAACTCACTGTGCAGATTTTAAAAAACCCAATTAGAAATTATAACGATGTCAGCATATGTGCTTTTTCCACCTCAGACAATTCTTGTATCCGTTTCCTTCAAGTATTTTTTTTTTACATATTCGATACAGACAAAAATGCATAAAATGAAATAAACAATTTATCAAACCGTAATTAAAATGGATATCGTTTCTCGTTCCCCAATAAACGTATTTTAGACTGTATTCTAATGTTTGGTAGAGACCAGAATGATCTAAATATTTCATAAAAAGGTCACGTGCTTCATATATGTCATTATTTTCAGTATCTTATTCTGCCACGAATGACGCGTGTATCGATTCCGGATTACTAAATAACTTATATTTATATAACGTTAGTCTGATGGCTTGATGTAAACATATCATTGAGTATTTTATGTAAACGAAAAATCTCGTGTACACTCTGATCTCGACCAGTAGTTGGTTATATATATATAGATATATCCCTTGTTTATTTATAGATTTTACAATGAAGAATACACCTGCGATTGTACTGTTCATGTGTATTAGGCATATACATGTAAACAAGCATTACAAAGTTACACAAATTCACTTCAAGAAAAAAGTTATATAATAAGCACTTTAAGGATTCATACTGCTGTTTATCAAATTAACATGTAATATAAGTGTGTAGTTCCTACCCTGACCGATAACACTCTGTTAGCCCCGCAAAAATGTGTTGTTATCATGTTTCTCTGCAATCTTTAATCATTCGTAAGTCATGACCACTTATAACTATGTTTTGTAGGAATATCGTAAAAATATAAACACAAAATCGATATAGTCAGACTCAGCGGTTTTAAAACCGTGGATGAAAGAGGAATGATTCCAACAGTTTTGACGGGGAAAACGCAAATGGAAAAAAATAATATAAGTGAAATAATACATGAAAGAATTAGCATTATTTACATTAAGAATAACTTTTTAGATAGAATGTTCGTGTTTGTTCCACATCTACAGAGTAGCATATTCGATATAAGTGTTTAACGATGTTGCTTACATCCATTTATTTCCCACAATACATCTGCAGCAGTCGATTTCATCATTAGTTTACAAGACAATAATTATGTTATAAAATAATAATATAATTGTATTTAATGTTGTGTTTGTTCTCTTACATTCAATACAAACCTTCATCAAAATTTGAAAAGTACTAAATAAGTGCTTATCCCACCCAGTTTATCGTTCTAAATTTCTCAAGAGTAATTATCAGTATGTCAATATTTAATGCATTATTTCTTGGGTTAAAAAGTCAATCAAAAACTGACTTATTAAGAATTTCACTAAATGAGATAATACGAAATCCGTATGATTGCATATTTCGCGTTTTATTAATTATTTTAGTAAAGCTTTACGTTACAAAAAAGAAGCTGATTAATTTCATGGTTCATTTCTTAGTTCTTAAAATCTACTTGATTTTGACACTTAAGAGAAATTGTTTAGTAGGTCACTTCACTAAAAACGTGTTGTTAAGGCTTCATAAATGTGCTGATTTGTCATCATTATATGGTTTATGATAATGGACTTTACGCCAGGGTCAGTGAATGTTATCCATCAAAGTTATCGATTGCCACAAGGTCAGGTCCGGATCTTGAACTTGTCATGTGTGTACAAGACAATGATATGGATCACTCGACGGTGCAATGTGGGTCTATTCTAAAGTTCTCTCATTTGTCAGTGGTTCTCGAATTATATCTGAATAACAACTTTTGACCATCAAAAAACAATGGTATAATATCCATGTGTTTTTATTTATTGAAATGACAGACATTCAATTTTCGACGATTTTTAAACACATTTTGGTCAAAACACATGTAAACAATAAACCATAATATCATTAGTACAATCTTGCCGAGTATTAACAATTCAATTAAAGCGCATATCCGCTATGTTTTATGTGACAAAATGTTTGAAAACATAAACAGATATGTGTCCTCATAAAACAAACCTGAACCATAGAGACAATAGATCGAGGATTTGTTCAATATCCATAAATTGTGATTTATTAATTTTGAACGCAGCCCAAAGTAAAATTTTGCATCATGCAAGTTAATAATAATACAAAACAGTAGATGCTGACACTGAATCAACGTTAAGCGATAGTGATAAAACAAGTAATTAAATATTGATCGAATGTAGGACATGGACGTATGTTTTTTATTTAAAACATAAGTATGTAAACAAGGAAATAATATTTGAAATTAACCCAAAAACTTACTTTTATGGAATTGCAGACCATTTTCAAAAGTACGGAAAATGCAAACAAAATTTAAAATTAATGTCTATGACATAAAACACACTTATATTTGTTAATACATTAAGGTATCGTACCCCAGTATTTTTCAACGTTTTACAATACAGAGAACACATTATTCTTATCATTTATGGGCAATTTAGACCTTTCGCAACATACATGTATAATATACAATGTAAAGATATGTATGACAAAATGTCAGTATATTTGCTTTTTCATCTCGTTAGCGTCACGTTTTAATTTTATCAACTTATATACAATGGTTCTGTTTCCTAGAAATGTACATCCTATATTTATCCACAGAACCAAATCACGCGATCTTACCAATTAAGATCGTCAAGTGTACGGCCCTTTTGTATCAAAAAGCAAACCTATGCATTCATTACATTTATCATACGGTGCATTAAATATAAAGGAAGTATTCGGACTTGGAAAAACACTTACCGTACGATAATGTGTATATTTTCTGTAAAAAAAACACAACTGTTCTGTTTTAATAATGTTTTCATATGCGGAAACGTTCAGTTCAAAAGACAGTGCTATGTGAATCCTTAATCATTTAATCTTAAACAAGCCATTAAGCCGATCGTCATTATAACGTTACTGTATACATGCAAGTAAGGCAAACAGTCGGAACTCGAATATTTGTGTTTAATATAGCATTGCAAACAATGAAACTGGGCAAAGATAAGAAGACATTAGCTCTGAATTTATGTCATGATATCTACTTGATATCCAATTGATTCCTGAAAGAATCCGAATTATCTGATTAATTGCAGTTGTGCGACACCAACGTCCACGAAGAGCAATTACCATTTTGTAGAGCGTCTAATTTCTTCAGAACCTCAGTTTAATAGGAGAGATCTAAATGATAATAGCAATACTTTTACTCCAGAGACTTATGCTGCGGAATTAATCCTGCTAACGCAATAAAACAGGCATATATATCGTTTCCTAAAGGAATCCAACGGTTACCTGGGTGCCGTATTGTACGGCAATGACAGTCACGAGTAATGCTTACTACATGCAAACGTCAAGATACAATAAAGAATTGAGGCTTTTAATCCATCCGAATTAATGTATATAATATGTGTAGTGTTACACCGGGTCAACTCCATAGTTAGTAACATACTTAATATTTAATATTTGTGACCTAAGTATTCTACTTCTGCATTATTTACTGTTCGGTTTACTTCGATGAAACAAGATTGTTTTTAGTTGTGATACATTCCATGACGTCTCTCTGCAATGCAAATTATCAATAGCGTTGGTCGCGAACAGCTCTATCTGTATCTAAAAATGTGCCCGTAACCTAATATTGTATGTGTTTGTGTGCTAACATGAATCGGTATTTCTTGCACTTGAAACAGTCGTTTGGAGAATAGAAACGTCCTACATACTTGCTGATAGTTCAGTATATGGTGATACCTTGTATTGTTATTAATCAACGCATATTTCCCGAATTGTTATTTCTCGCAGATATTTATAACGTAGTTAAACATTCGTTAATATAAGCTTAACGTTTCAAAACTTGGCTTTCAAAATATACTAGTATTGCAACGTTATGAACAAAAAGACGTGTGAAAAGATATTATATCAGATACAGGAATGGTTATATAGACACACTTACGTTAGCAGCTTATAAAGTGTATATGATCACGTATGTTGTAAGTGAACTAAATACAGAAAAACATAATTGTTGTTCACATCAAGGATGACTAAATTATTGCCATATAAATAAAATATAACACGAAACAATTGTATAGTGTTGCTGTTTTCTTGTCCTTGGTTAAACAAGTTTGTAACAAAATCTAAACAATCGCATTTGTTATTGATGCTTTCTATGTAAAGAGACAATAACAACATTATTTTTCTGTGCATCAGTGTCTCCGTATTTCAATATTAATCGTAGTAAATGTCTACACAAATGAACATAGTGTATCGGAGATATGTTCAGTTCAATTAACTGTCGATAAAATAATTCTCATACGATGCAAGTAATGCTTTATAAGTGTCGCCTGGCCTACGATATTTCACGCCATAAAAGCAATATAAGCTGTTTATACGTAATAGACTAGTGTCCACTGGGATTGCTTTCTTTTTCGCAAACATTATTAGGTTACGTGAAAGACGTGTGAGTTACCAATTAAGTGATTACACAAATGCGCATTTATATGAGAATCGTTTAATATCAGTTGTCAGATATATAAATTGACGTGTATTAGACTACCAATTGCATTAACATTTATAATATTATCCACAAGCCTTGCTACATAAAACGATACCGTTGTCGATTTTTACATTTGCGCATCTACGGATGGGAAAACGTATGAAACAAACGTATTTCATGTTTAGATTTACATCTATTTCGTTGTGTGTTATGTTCAAACACATTGTCAATAATTCTTGATTAACTCAAAATATTCTCAATTTATTCCACCTTCAGTTATCTATCAAATCATGTGGTGATATTGTACGATCCCAATGTTGGTATATAGGTATGCGCGAGAACATGTACAGTTTGCTGTTAATTGGTGCTTATATTTTAACCATTCGCCATTGTGTGTTGTATATGTCCGTTGCTCGTATGTTCGTTTACATTCATTCGTCTCAAATATAGTAATATCACGTTTTTAAAATGTTTATGTCATGGCAATTTGTAATTGGTACAATCATTTCTAAGGGTAAGTTAATCTACATAGCTATTAACAGTATTCATCACACTTTTCAGAGTATCCCCAGGGTTTCTTCAACAAAAGGAAACAATTTCGAAAATCGTATCGCTCCTAAAAGGCATAATAATATTATGAGGATAGTAAATCAAGATAGCGCTCTTGAGTTTCACTCTTCTGCAATAGGTATACGTGGACAAATCGAGCAGCGTCCCGTCGTTTCCACTGGCAGCGATAAGAAACATCCACANCTTAATATTTAATATTTGTGACCTAAGTATTCTACTTATGCATTATTTACTGTTCGGTTTACTTCGATGAAACAAGATTGTTTTTAGTTGTGATACATACCATGACGTCTCTCTGCAATGCAAATTATCAATAGCGTTGGTCGCAAACAGCTCTATCTGTATCTAAAAATGTGCCCGTAACCTAATCTTGTATGTGTTTGTGTGCTAACATGAATCGGTACTTGCACTTGAAACAGTCGTTTGGAGAATAGAAACGTCCTACATACTTGCTGATAGTTCAGTATATGGTGATACCTTGTATTGTTATTAATCAACGCATATTTCCCGAATTGTTATTTCTCGCAGATATTTATAACGTAGTTAAACATTCGTAAATATAAGCTTAACGTTTCAAAACTTGGCTTTCAAAATATACTAGAATTGCAACGTTAGGAACAAAAAAACGTGTGAAAAGATATTATATCAGATACAGGAATGGTTATATAGACACACTTACGTTAGCAGTTTATAAAGTGTATATGATCACGTTTGTTGTAAGTGAACTAAATACAGAAAAACATAATTGCTGTTCACATCAAGGATGACTAAATTATTGCCATATAAATAAAATATAACACGAAACAATTGTATAGTGTTGCTGTTGTCTTGTCCTTGGTTAAACAAGTTTGTAACAAAATCTAAACATTCGCATTTGTTATTGATGCTTTCTATGTAAAGAGACAATAACAGCATTATGTTTCTGTGCATCAGTGTCTCCGTATTTCAATATTAATCGTAGTAAATGTCTACACAAATGAACATAGTGTATCAGAGATATGTTCAGTTCAATTAACTGTCGATACAATAATTCTCATACGATGCAAGTAATGCTTTATAAGTGTCGCCTGGCCTACGATGTTTCACGCCATAAAAGCAATATAAGCTGTTTATACGTAAAAGACTAGTGTCCACTGGGATTGCTTTCTTTTTCGCAAACATTATTAGATTACGTGAAAGACGTGTGAGTTACCAATTAAGTGATTACACAAATGCGCATTTATATGAGAATCGTTCAATATCAGTTGTCAGATATATCAATTTACGTGTATTGGACTACCAATTGCATTAACATTTATACTAGTATCCACAAGCCTTGCTACATAAAACGATACCGTTGTCGATTTTTACATTTGCGCATCTACGGATGGGAAAACGTATGAAACAAACGTTTTTCATGTTTAGATTTATATCTATTTCGTTGTGTGTTATGTTCAAACACATTGTCAATAATTCTTGATTAACTCAAAATATTCTCAATTTATTCCACCTTCAGTTATGTATCAAATCATGTGGTGATATTGTTCGATCCCAATGTTGGTATATAGATATGCGCGAGAACATATATAGTTTTCTGTTAATTGGTGCTGTTATATTTTAACCATTCGCCATAGTGTGTTGTATATGTCCGTTGCTCGTATGTTCGTTTACATTCATTCGTCTCAAATATAGTAAAATCACGTTTTTGAAATGTTTATGTCATGGCAATTTGTAATTGGTACAATCATTTCGAAGGGTAAGTTAATCTACATAGCTATTAACAGTATTCATCACACTTTTCAGAGTATCCCCAGGGTTTCTCCAACAAAAGGAAACAATTTCGAAAATCGTATCGCTCCTAAAAGGCCTAATAAATATTATGTGGATAGTAAATCAAGATAGAGCTCTTGAGTTCCACTCTTCTGCAATAGGTATACGTGGACAAATCGAGCAGCGTCCCGTCGTTTCCACTGGCAGCGATAAGAAACATCCACACCATGTATTGTTTAATACAATAATTCAGTTTCCTGATCTTAGCATAGCGGCTAACGAACAACACAGAATAAAGTTCGCATTTAGGCAAATTACATTAATATATTGCCTAATTGATTTATTTAAATTTCCACTACCAACATCATTTTAAAATAAAACCACAGTATTGTGTTTGCAATTTTATTTTTCTGAATCTAGGAATGAAACACAAACACAAGCCAACGCCAATGAATATTTTTCCATTTGTATTTAATAATATTGAAACCGCGGTAACGTAGTGGATATGGAGTCCGCGAACTAATCAGGAGGTCACGAGTTCGATACAAACCCACCGAGCGGCGTACCTAAGATCTTATTTATAAAAAAAAAAACAATAACTGGTTATACTCAGGTAACGGTATCTAGAGTGCAATCAAGCTAAAGGTTTAAAATATACTAATAACTAACAATGGTTGATCATCGTATTTGCACGTAATAGTACGTGCCGGTTACTACGTGATGATTGTACATTCGGGCTTGTCAGATGTTTAGTTCAAAAAGTTTTGATCAGAACCACACTACTTGGTAAATAACATCTAGAAATATGTCATTTTATTCAAACACACTGGCATAAGCCCGATGCCTTAATGCCTTTGCTGATAGTAAGTGGAGACCATATTGAAAAAAAACTTAGACTTAGTTTTACTCCATAATATAAATAGTCCCGTTAAATAAGAGAAACATCCATGCACAAAAATCAGTATCCTTAACCTTTATCTATGCTGAAAGCAATCTGAATATCCCTAGTGTAAGAAATGAAACATATTGAGAACTACTCATGGTAATATTGCATGTCATGCGTCGTGTTGCAGACATTAATAACAGGGAATTGCGAGATATATATGACAAGGTTAGACACCTTGATATGAATACTGACTGATGGCGGGCTGGCAAGGAATAAGAACTTTCACAATCGATCATTTTCTTAAGTGAACGCACATTCCAACCACAGGCGAAGCGAACGTGATGTCATTGGTAAGTAATGAATGATTATTTATTTATTACTATTCACTTAACAGAATGACAAAACACTATACTGAAAGTTATGAAAGTTTATTATTTCAAGGAATGGAATTAACTACCATTAAATATATTTGCAACCAGCTTTTTCAAATAATATAGTTCTCCCTTTATACACGATAAACTTACCCAAATTCACACTGTTCTTTTCAAACGCTCAGAATTCTTTGATACCCCATGTTATGTTATTTGATCTCTTTGGTTATGTTTGACGCCCTTAATTGTAAAAGCTGTTCAAATTTTAGCGATTCTCTGACGCTCTGAGACCAAACTCACGATAGTTTATAGAATTGATGAATTGTGTTGCACCAACGGTATTTTTAGAAAGCATTTCCTTAATCCACAATCGTTTTATTTAAATAAAATTCCGAGTTTCTCTTGTATGTTCTATATGACGTTTTGTTCTGTAGAGACGATCTAAGTATGTGATTTAATCTGTGATTTATTAAATGAAATAAATCGGATAATTTTGCATTTAAACACCGTGATATGTTTGCAATATATTTTGTTATATATATATATTTATTGTATATTATGAAATATTCAGGATATGTGACATTTCTATTCGTGCGAATAATTCTTCAAAAATACCACGGATCTTTTTCAATAACATACTTTATCATACCTATAACTGTGTGAATGTCACACAAGGTATTTAACATGTTTTCAAATAGGAAAATTACTCTTGCTCTGGGCGTATTTGTTGAAGTTTCCATTAATCAGACCAGACAGTGACAAATCAGGAAAATGCTAGACAACTGTGGTGTAGGCAATATCTTTGGGGATGTATAATTATTCATTGTGCCATGGGAGAGTACAAAATATACCTGCCATAATAAATCAGTCTACCGCAGACGAACGTTTTTATTAGAGATGGCATTCACTTTTGTTTAAAACCTAAATTTATTAGTTATTGTACTAAACGTTGAGTACACATTCAGATATGCTTAAAGTACTTACTATCTTAATTAATAAGACGCTATTGCAAGAGATTATATTAGACTTAAAATTCAAATCAATAACACTATACAGACATGTTAATAGTTTAACATAATACAATTTAGTAACATGGTTTTCATCTCAAGCCGCCTTCTCTCCTGAAAGAGAAATAAATAATGAGTAACTCGGCGCACTAAATGTGTAGCATTATCTTGCATGCATTAATTAAAACATACACACACTTTATTATTTCATCGATTTCGATTCGTATGATAAGATGTATTTAAATATACATTTGAAATCGATTCTAGATTGCTACTTATCCACATCCAGGACACGCTTTGAAAACTTGTTAAGAATGTCCAAATAGATTTCGTATTACTTATTACCGATCTCTGTCTTAATCGTTATTGTTAAACTGTAAAATGCTCTGTTTTATTTAGTATCCGGAAGTATATAGTCAATTGGTGGTTTGGTCATTTGTCTTAAATAAAGGACAAGCAGATGTTAACACTCATATGTCTCCTTATAATATTTCTGTTTCAATATTATATGTATACATATAAGTCGTTTACAAAAATATTCTATACACAACTGTTCCACCATTCACCACTGGAATAAGAATTAATACTATGTACATGTAACATATAGGCATAAACGTTACAAATGAAATCGCTCAGAGTATGTTATTATCCGCCTCGATATTTCTACGTCGTGGACTCTCAATTATAGAGACGACTCGTGGTAACTCTCTCAACCTTACACGTTGCGGACTCAACAAGATTAATGCAAATTTGTGAGGAGACAAATAATATGAAACGAAATGAAATGGGGCGGATTACGGGATCGACGTTTCAAAAATGTAGTAAAAAGATCTTCCCGCGTAATACATACCATGGTTTTACCAGCAAATGACCGGCAAATATGTGTGAGACAAATGTTCCCACACTATAAGACAATATATAACAAGCACCATTGATCTACAACTAATTTCGGAAACCCACAATTGCGCTCGCCTAATGGAATCCATCTGTGAACCTATTGCAAAGACGTATTGGTATTCAACGAAAGCTCTAATGCTGTTTCTTTTAAAACAAGACATTGTATTTGAAGAAATGTATATATGTAATGATGATTAATTCTAACACCATATCTCAAGTGATACGACAAATCTTAAAATAGCAAACACCGTGTAAGAGGGGACTTTGAATGAATTAGTAATCAGAAGACAAACTATTAGTGTTTGAGGTTACCTCAGAAATAATCACAAATCTCGTTTTACGCACATACTTGTGTAAGCGTGCAGATTGCATTACCCAGCAGTTTCATGTAATACGAAGTACATATACTTTAAGTATATAAACAATAATGTCAACTCTCTGTACAGTAATTTACGTTCTCTAAACGACAGGTAAGACGCTTTATACAGTCAATGTGATATAAATGAAGTATATGCGTCTTTATTCCATAACTGATAATATATTATTTTAGTTAACATTTATTTTTCCTGGACTTTTCTCTTTTATAACATTATTGTGGTTTGGCGCCGAAGCAACATTAAGTTAAATCTGTAATATGGATTGTTATAATTTCGGAGAATTCAAATGGACATGTTGATAGATTTTATATTTATTATTTTTCTCTTATACTTCATACAGTATTTTTAATGATGGTTGTTTGTATAACCCGTTTTACACTTAATCGATAGCGGTAAGCGGTTGTGGTTGATCCTTATCCATAAATGAATCAATATTTGAACAGGTGCCTTAGTCAGAAATGGTATTACTCTTGTTTGAATACATATTATTTTCTTTATTTGAACATGCAATGTACATATTGTTGTGAATAAACGAAATTGTTTTTCAAATCTGTCATTTTGCTAAAGCTGTGAACAAAACCCTTAAATGACAAGCACTATTTTAATAGCAACCTGAACAATAATAGAAGTTAGCATACATCTTTAATCTTTCCGATAACCATTAATATTTGTATGCAATGTGGTAATGACATGTTCTACAATTACGTGTTTGAACGTGCTGTTAATTTCCTGTTTCTTTCACGAAGGTCGTTATTGGCCTTGCAGACCATAATAGTTGATGTTCTGAAAGCATTACGATGTGCAATCTTATTACGTTGAAGAGTGTGCTGGCGACAATCAATGTGTTGGGATTGCTTTTAAGAGGTCGAACCAGCCTATTTCCTATGCGAACAACCGTCATTGATGTTAATGCAAGATCATACTGTTCGGTTTTATCAACATCTGGAGACGTAACATTGACTATCATATACAACTTACAAATATCTTCCTTTGGAGATTGCTTATCGACACGAACCAATTAGTTTGAAAACTACACTCTGTAGATCTATAAGATCTCCGAAGTCCAACAGCGCCTGAAGCACCGATGGCAGGAAACCGACCAGAATTGTAATCACTACTGTTGGGCAANTATTTTCTTTATTTGAACATGCAATGTACATATTGTTGTGAATATACGAAATTGTTTTTCAAATATGTCATTTTGCTAAAGCTGTGAACAAAACCCTGAAATGACAAGCACTATTTTAATAGCAACCTGCACAATAATAGAAGTAAGCATACATTTTTAATCTTTCCGATAACCATTAATATTTGTATGCAATGTAGTTATGACATGTTCTACAATTACGTGTTTGAACGTGCTGTTTATTTCCGGTTTCTTTCACGAAGGTCGTTATTGGCCTTGCAGACCATACTAGTTGATGTTCTGAGAGCATTACGATGTGCAATCTTTTTACGTTGAAGAGTGTGCTGGCGACAA
The DNA here is from genome assembly GCA_007657795.1 of Dreissena rostriformis. NCBI lineage: Eukaryota > Metazoa > Mollusca > Bivalvia > Myida > Dreissenidae > Dreissena > Dreissena rostriformis. Next base: position 254,164 of record VMBQ01000454.1, read on the forward strand.
TCAATGTGTTGGGATTGCTTTTAAGAGGTCGAACCAGCCTATTTCCTAATGCGAACATTGATGTTAATGCAAGATCATATTGTTCGGTTTTATCAACATCTGGAGACGTAACATTGACTATCATATACAACTTACAAATATCTTCCTTTGAAGATTGTTTATCGACACGAAACAATTAGTTTGAAAACTACACTCTGTAGAGCTATAAGATCTCCGAAGTCCAACAGCGCCTGAAGCACCGATGGCAGGAAACAGACCATAATTGTAATCACTACTGTTGGGCAACTGTGATATTTTACAGTATATTTGTGTACACATATATATTTTATATATATACCAAAAGTCATATACTGTAAACTATCACAGTTGCCCAAGAGTAGTGATTAAAATATACTATACTGATGTACATTTTATGTACAAATTTATAAATTAAAAATGTTAAGCAGATATGATAATATGAAACTTTTAGATTAAAATAAATAAGTAAATAATCACATTAGATTTCTTTGCCTTTTTTCAGAAACAGAAACAACACATTTTTAATATTACAATCCGAATTTGTGATATGTTATCGATGACCTTACAATACAAAAATTAACTTATCTGTTAACGTTGTAGTTCACCTCGCATTTCAAAATCGCTATGAAATTATTACGTACAACCATAATTATACCCGACCGGTCACAATGCAGACGTCAAACATATGATTACTCAAACGCGAACAAATAATTAAAATGAGTGTAAATGTGCAATGTCTGGTGGAGCAGACGATCGAAACGATTTACGGACAGCTGTTCAAATATGGTCAGTAATTTAACTATAATCGCTTGTTAAAGTAACTTTTGTGAAAGAAATATCACGAGGATACATATTTTGACACTGGTATCAAAATGAGAATTTTTCAAGTGTTTGTCACAGATTCAGGAATTAAATAAGCAATGTACATCAGTGTGCGAAATAACACTAATGCCGAAAACTTATACTGAAAATACACTTTCGTTTACGAAAAATCATCGTTAGAAATTGATAACATTGTAAAGCGTCTCAGACGCGAAACGATTAAAAAATTTCGCTTTCTTGTGTTATCGTTATATTTTGAAACAGCACGTGGATGGTTATACGAAGTATAAAATAAATGGCAACCCATGTGAAGACGGATAGTCAGGTCCGCACATAATGGAGTCGTAAAGGCTCAACGACGACCCGAACATAAACTCTGAATTACACACACACATACGTGAAGACGGATGGCTGAGTGGTTTCGGCGCCTGGCTTTTACTCCATGGGTCAGTGGTTCGAGCCCTGGTGTGGTTAACTTTTCTCTCTTTTTTTCTTTCATTTTTTTACTTTTATTCTTTTTTTTATACTGGAGCTCTTTAGATCTGATGTTTATATTTATCAATTTAAAGCATTTAATGACAAACTTCAAAACATGCCAAAATCTGTGAACAAGTCCATTTAATTTATAATAGAAAGAGATTGACAATCGAACGGTGTTGTTCTTTTATAGCTAAGGATAAACTGACATTATTAAATCATATTTCGTTAAATGTTTTATGGATATCGAACAGTTTGTCGAACGAAATATAAATATCACATTAAACTAACGTTAAAATACTGTTTTGTGTTCACAAATTATATTTATTTGAAATTAGTAAAATGTGAAAACTTTAACTGTGACACACCTGATCTGTTAAAATGACGTTAGTATGAAAGAAATTGCACTAAAAATATGTTTTTATCTATTTATTGAAATGATTACCCATGAAACATACCATTGTGCCAAAGTATTGATGTACATGGCTTTGTGAAAACAAAACTATAATGAGTTTACTCATTCAAGAAGCACATCAAATTTGTATTTGCATTCTTATTTTTTTTAAAGAATAATACAACACTATTAATAAATAATTAATTATGTGAACAATGGACAAAATGTTTTTGTAGGTGACTTTATTTCGTCGAAATTCAGCCAATATACTCATTGTACTACCATCGGACAATTATTTTTTTTAAATGATCACTGATTTTTCATCATGATTGTTGTATTTAAAATAGTTCGTACCGGTTGATTCATGTTGTTATACTACAACAAAACAGTGTGATATATTGGCCTAAATAAAGTGCATGTTATCTGCGCCCTCACAAGCCCTTTGGATATTACCAAATAACACTATTACATAAAATGATAAGAATAATAATGGTGTTGTGATTGATTTTGTTGTTTTAATTTGTGCTTTTGTGTTTAATGTATACTCGTTGTTTTCAACTGTATTGCAGTCATATCAAGTCGGTCAATTTACCAACTTACACATTTACTGGATATCTGGTTTAACATTACTACGTGCACAAGTTAATGACAGTAACTTTTAGCTGCCCAAGCTAAATTAGAGGTAGATGGACAATGGCCATTATTATTATTATTATTATTATTATTATTATTATTGTGAGAATGTATTGAATGACGCCCGATTGTTGTACGGTTGCTTCATTAATGGAGACCTTACAATATCGAGGACATTGACAAGTGGGCTTCTTGGCGATTTTTTGGCTGGCAATTAAGTGATGACAACGATCACTCAAAAGCCAAGCTTAGCATACATATATAATAGTTATAACATGTGAGTATTTAATATATGGGTGTCATTTAATTTAAAAAACCTTTGATTGTGCGTCAATCTTCAAACAAAAAATAAGCACCATGTTTAATCTTTATACTTTTCGTTTTTGTTGAAAACATAGTTGTGTGTAAGTATTATGAAGAAATGTAGGAAATTTATTTTTGAATTTGGTATATTTTCAAATAACCCAAGTTCAGGAATATATATGTCTTGAAATTAAAGAGCGAGTGCAAGGCGTGTTTATTGATATGATATAATATAAATTATTTTAAAAAAAACAAGACCTTAGACAATGCTTGTGTACATTTCCTTCAAGTATAAGTTTTCTTTTATACGTGATAGGCAAAATGCATAAAATACACATTATCAAATAAAACATCAATTTATATGGCTATTGTTTCTCTTTTCCCAATAAACGTTTTTCACACTGTAGTTTGATGTTTGGTAGATGCCAGATTGATCTAAACAATTCATAAAAAGGTCACATGCTTTACATTTTTCACTATTTTCAAAACACTTGATGTAAGCGGGCTTCTACTTGATTATGAAATATATTTTTTTGATCAAGGATACAGTTTAAACATCAAAGAAANAATGCTGAAACAAAGTCATCGAAATAGCACGAACTTGTATTCACTGAACTTTATGAACAAATGCTGAAACAAAGCCATCGAAATAGCACGAACTTGTATTTACTGAACTGTATGAACAAATGCTTAAACAAAGCCATCGAAATAGCACGAACTTGTATTCATTGAACTTTATGAACAAAAGCTGAAATAAAGTCAGAGAAATTCACTGAACTTTATGAAGAAAAGCTGAAATAAAGCTTACACGCGCAGTACTTTGACCTCGCTGGGTTATTTCATGATTCCCCTAATATTAATTTCTTGATTTTCCGTTAAAAATAGGAATGTCGTTGTGTGTTTAAATAAACATTTACAAAAAGATTCACACTGCTAAGATAAATAGTTATTTACAAGTTATGACAGATTATATGATCTGTATTCATTACTAACACATGCGTGCCTTTAATAAATAACACGTTATGTAAGCTTTCAGTCCCGGATCAACATTGATACTAAATGTTTTCAACATGTTAACTTACACTTTAAGTTACAAATAGGATCTTCTTATTTTCATTTCTCAGTTTAAATGAATACATGTTCTTGCAAATTTACGTGATTTGGAAACGTAACAATAATTGTTTTAATGGGCCACTTGTCATATGATGATTGGCAATGGATGGTACAAAGTTTTGCTTTGAACACATTTGTTGACGTTTAAATGTAAAGCACAAATATTTGCAATCATTTCTAGTTTTACAGTTAAACAGAGAAGCTGCATTCATATGCTGATTTGTCCTCATGGCTCATGAAAATGGATGTGTAGTTTACGCCAGGGTCAGTGAATGTAATCCATCAAAGTTAGCGATTGCCACGATGTCATGTCCGGATCTCGAACGTGTCTTGTCTGTTCAAGACATTGATAGGGCTTACTTCCAAGCACACGACTGTTCAAGGTGGCCCTATTTTTAAGTACTCTCATTTGTCAGTGGTTTGCATTATAGCTAACATCATTTAACCATCTAAAACAATGATCTACCATCTATGTGTTTTAATTTCAAAAAAATGACCTACACTCGATATTCGTTTATTTTCTGGTTATAATCAAGCTTAAACGAGTATGATTTCAAAACGGTAACTTATTTGGGTAAAACAAACAACATATACATAATCAAAGATAAAAGAATCAGTACAATCTTTTCGATAATTATTATTATTATTACTATTATTATTATTATTATTATTATTATTATTATTATTATTATTATTATTATTATTATTAGTGTTGTTGTTGTTGATATTATTATTGGTTAATTACTATTTTAATAAGAATTATTAAATATATGAACGAATCTGAAGTAATATTAGTATACGTGAATTATTAAAGTTATGAAGGCTGATTCTTACCATTGTTGGACTTCAATCCACAAAAACACATTACGAAGTAAAGCGCCTTTCCGCTACGAAGTATAAGAAACAGAAGCGTTCATGAATCTTCTATATCGCACAATTATGTCCACAGAATGGAAAACAATTTTCAGAAACCCTCTTTATTGATCTCACATTGAGGATTGTAAGGATACCAACAATAGCGCATCACAGAATCCGACTATAAAATATTGAAGACAAATGCATAGTAGGAATTAAAATAGCAAATAACGAGTCCTCTTTTTAACGCGTGAATGTATTGAGTGACGCCCGATTGTTGTACGGTTGCTTCATTAATGGAGACCTTACAATAACGATGACATTGACAAGTGGGCTTCTTGGCGATTTTTTGTCTGGCAATTAAGTGATGACAACGATCACTCCAAAAGCCAAGCTTAGAATACATATATACATAGTTATAACATGTGAGTATTTAATATATGTGTGTCATTTAATGTAAAAAACCTTTTTGTTTCTTTCTTGTGTTTTTCTAATAGGTAATTTATTTGATTGTGCGTCAATCTTAAAACAAAAAATAAGCACCATGTTTAATCTTTATACTTTTCGTTTTTGTTGAAAACATAGTTATGTGTAAGTATTATAAAGAAATGTAAGAAATTTATTTTTGAATTTGGTATATTTTCAAATAACCTTAGTTCAGGAATATATATGTCTTGTCATTAAAGAGCGAGTGCAAGGCGTGTATATTGTTATGATATAATATAAATTATTTAAAAAAAAAGTTTTCTTGTATACGTGATGGGCAAAATGCATAAAATACACATTATCAAATAAAACCTCAATTAATGTATGTATATTGTTTCTCTTTTCGCAATAAACGTTTTTCACACTGTAGTTTGATGTTTGGTAGATGCCAGAGTGATCTAAACAATTCATAAAAAGGTCACATGCTTTACATTTTTCACTTTTTTCAAAACACTTGATGTAAGCGGGCTTCTACTTGATTATGTAATATATTTTTTTGATCAAGGATACAGTTTAAACATCAAAGAAATAACCCTGTATTTCTTAGTATAAACATATATAATTTATATAATAACAAATTCAATATTCAATTTAATTTGCAAACGATGTTCTCAACCAATTGCTAAACAGTAAACTGCAGTGGCCGAGTGAATTCCATAAAATATATACTAGAAATTATTCCTCCCGATTGGACTCGAGGCATTTTAACCGTATAATGTAACTTAAAATGTTACAAAATAAATCCTCCAAAACCAGCAACGCGAGACATTTTCATATAAATCAGCGTTACATTCCAATACATTCGGATTCTTCTTTGGTTTGTATACGACTCAATTGGATGACGTAGCGTGACGCAATATTGATGGAAGAACTTAGTAGACATATTTTCGGGAGTAGGCATAGCTGCAAGCAGATTCAGGTTAGAAACGCTTCTTTAAACATATTATTTTAAGCTAACATTTCATTTTAGTGCTCACACAATGCAATTATGTAGTAAATGGATAAAAAGAAGAAAAGCTTACCCTATTTTTTTTGTCAAAGTCTTACCGGATAAACTATCTATCCTGAAAATAACCATGTACTTGACGTTCAATCCGAAAAATTACATCTCAACAACAAGGATGAATATGTGAAAGCATAAAATAATACTTCGGACTCCACGACAGGATTCAACAAAATATGTTGATCTCCAACAACTTTAGGGGCGGGGTCCTTCATTGAGTCAGCCATCCAATTTTATACAGCTATTGGAATAAATACTGCACCTGAGGCATTCACAATGATAAGAATGCCACTCATGTACTCGTCACTTAATTTGATTAACTTACTTCAGATCATATACGGTGCTTCTTAAACGAAGACCATAAACTGTCTAGAAAACACATTCTTGCTTCTTGCCGGCTGTGCATGGCACTATTGTTTTGACTGTTTGATTGATTAATGAACGTGATAAATATTTGCGCATTATGCCCAGCAATGTGTTTTAAAGCAGTTCGAAACCGATTTAAAATTTAATGTTACATAGTTATCAACATGTTAATATTTGACATTTTTATGCCATTGTATCGAAAACGCTCATTAAGAGAAGATTATAAATAGGGTAGTACACAGGTATAAAACGTAAGTGGGGGACACCGGAAAATCCTGAATACCAAATATATTTCTGTTTGAGAAGAATTGCCAACAGCAATACACTAATTCTATGTTATAGGTATAAAGACCAATGTACTTGTTTCAAAATTGATAAATGCATATTGTTGTTGTTTGCTTCCTTCCCTGATCCACTAAAAATAAAGAAGCTCAAATATTTTGACTACTAAGATAACATCACGAAAAACTCATTTAAAAATGGAATACAATATATAAGTCTCCTACACTTTCTTTGCTTAAATCAATTTTAACTAACGTCACTGTATGTAACTTAACTCATTATAATCTAATAAACGCTATACATGTGTTACTTGTAATATGTTCTCCGGTTTACATCGTTTATATTGACAACATTCAGATACTAAATCGTATACAGTATAATAGTATGTATATGACAATTATGGGGGAGCGGTGCCCGTGTATTGGATAATGGGAACAGCATCATCAAATTTGATCCGAAAGAATAGTTTATAACAATTAACATATGCGTTTGCGACACCAACAATCGGCACACTTGCAAAAGTATGGTATCCAATATTGTAATAATAAATGTTATATTTATCGCTCATAAACGTCCGAAATTAAATTTTATTATAATTTCATTGTATTTATCTGCTTGCTACATGTGTGTTTTAAATTGCAAGATATGCGGTTCTATTTCAGTATCTTATTTTGCCACGAATGACGCGTTTATCACTTCCGGATCGCTAAATAAGTAATATTTGTATAATGTTAGTCTGATGGCTGAGGCGTAACGTCAAAAGGTGAGGTACACAAACGTAACACTTAAACGACGTCGATTTTTGATATTTTTACGAATACGTAAGATTATAACGTCTTAATTTCGTCTTTTGTATATGTAAAGAGTGTAACAAGCATGATGAACTCCGTGAATCTTTATTACATATAACCATAATTATATTCTCTTTGCTTAAATAAAATTATAAAATTGTACGTAAATTTTTAGGTTATCAAATATCATGTTTATTAACTTTAACATACACAATACGATTATGACGAATAACAACTTCAAGCATTCACTCGTTTAATGAAATTATTAAATTACACATCTAGAAACAAACTATCATTTGAAAAATAAGTGAAGTTAATTAACAATTGATATTCTATATTTAAAAAAGAATGATGAAACAATTATACTGGTATTCATGTTTTCTTGTTTAAACAAAAATAAGAACAATATTTCATACATTTAAATGCAAAAAAAGATACACACGGGGCGTACAATTCATTTTGATTAAAAATATATTTCTGTTTAATTTACGCAACTACTATAAACATTTTCACTGAAAAGTCTTCTAAAGTGTATTTAGAAAATACTTTATTTTTACATTTTGTGTAATTAACATTAACTTCACACTAAATTCAGTCATGAGTATAATTAAATGCTATAAAGCATAGCCAGGAGAAATTACTGTGCAACATAATTCTCATTGCACTCTTCTATCCATGACATAACATTTCTACTTTGAATGTTTTCATCGGATCTGCGTTTTTTTATTTTTTATTTAATGCTGATTTTATATCAGCAAGCACACTGGTTGATAGGGATTCGTCGCTGTTGCACTGAAAAACATCTTTAAGTTTTTGTACTGTGGGCGATTTTGTTTTCAAATACGAAGCCATTAACTGTGTCATAATGTGTTTAAACGCCCAATTGCGCGCGACCGTGCCATTTTATTGCTGTAATCAGGTGGTGAAATTAAATCACGTTGTTGTTTCTCCTTTTTCTTTGTTTCATAACGGCGTTGATATTCCCTGTGTCTAGCTTTCTTTTCATTTAATTTGTTCTGTTTTAACTTATTTCGCTGCCTTTGATTGCGTTTCAAGACTGCACTTGGGCACTTCGAAATTATTTTATTTCCTTTGGCTTTCTCGTAATGCGTTTTGTTTATTTCCCTTTTTCTTTGCTGTTGTTGTTCCCTCTTCAGTTTTTTATAACGGTCGAACGGATGTGTCAGTTTTGATTCTTTGTGAGACTGCGAACCTAAAACATATATTTTAAATGATAAATAGTTTTTATTTCCATTATTAAAGTTATCACGTAACATTTAAAATAACATGAGAAACGTTTGACGTCAAGAACATATGAGGTTTAAATTTGACGCCACTTAACATTTTTAAGACATCAGAAAAAAATGCATAATTATCTTATTTTTGTGTCGAACGCAATAAAATTTGCAGTAAATACTCTATCATCTATGAAAAAAACGTTTTTCAGACATATTTTTATGTTGACGCAAGTTAAATAATAGCTTTAGCAATAATAACTTCACTATTTATCTCTTTCAAATATCAAAATGTAAACGTTAAACTGGACATTTTTAAGACATTGTTTGATTTTAAATAAAAAAAAGTCGTACGTCGCTCAATTCAAATGATATTTGTTTATGGAAATATATGACAAAAACGTATTTTTTGTATGCAATGAGATTTAACACACATATGAAAATGCCAATTTTATTGACAACTAAACGCAAAAAAATGAAAAAAAGAAAGTTAAATTATATAAATCTCAGGAATCTTGCCTTTGTTTTTCTTTCGCTCCATCCCGTTTGAATTTAACCGCAAATGCACAAAACTTACGTCAGTTTGTTTATGACGTCTGTTCTCTTGACAGACGTAATTTCGCGCCAAATCACCGTTCAATTTTAACGCTAAAGCTGTTTTTTGTTGAACCGTGAAATTTTTTTGTAACATCTCATTTTCATTTTTTGGGGAAAAACGTAGCATTAAATGATCTGTTTGAGTATCATTTTTTTAAATAAAATAAGAAAATATATATTGTTAAAATGCAGAATTTAACGATGATTTCAGAGATATAATCATATTTTTTCTCACACAAAGAATAAAGATGTGACGGGTGAAATGCCAGAAACAAGCATGCATTTTTTCGAGTGTACCTCACCTTTTGACGTTACGTCTGATGTAAACAGATCATTGAGTAACATATGTAAACGAAAATAGGAATATTCATTATAATCTCGACCAGTATTTGATTAAATATATGTACATGTGAATGGAGCTAGATGCATCACAAGCGAAGCTAACGAAGTCTATAATAAACAGCCGGCTACATCCTGTCTGAATCAATAAACTTAATGCGACGTACATTGTTATATTAGTAGTATGAAATTTACCAGGGTCGAACATAACATCATTTGCCTTGTGATAGACTCACTATGTATGGCCAAAATCAAGAGCCACTCGTGACAATATGTGTTTTATATGACTATAAATGAACTGAAAATACGCTCTTACTTTAGTAAATAAAGTAATTTCCTTTTTATTTCATGATATCGTAAATAACATTTATAAAATGCGCGAAATTTGATCATTAGATTGTGTGTATTTTGACGACAGTAATTTGACGTAATATGATCACATATAGTTTCGGCCACGGCTGTGGCTGGAAAATAGTTCTTAGTTTCTCCATGGTAATAGCTTAATTTAATGGTATACTATAGGTAAAACTTACGATGTTTCGCTAGTGTATTACAAGATTTATGATAAAGAATACAACCGCGGTTATGCATTTAATGTGTATTAGGCATATACATGCAAAAACAATCTTCAAAAATTAGCACAAAAATTCACTACAATACAAAAGTTATAGAATGAGCACTTTACGGATTCATACTTCTATATCAAAATAACATTAAGTATTATTGCGTAGTTCCGACTGTACAATTTATTGCAAAATGAACTGTTTTTTAATAACATAATTGAATTGCATGACAACAGATAAGTAATAGTTCACATCAGTACATTATATAAAGTAATGGTACTATCCGTTAACATCTTATACGATGCCGCAATTCTTCAGTTTAACATCAAATCCGTTCATCCCTGTTGCCGTCAGGTTACCCACTTTAATGAATGCAGAAAGCGAAAATAATTATCGTATTTGCTAACTGTCAAACTCAGAGGATTTACATTAAGAAACATAATACGTTGGAAGACACTCCATTTCGAATATTCATTGACTTAATGGTGTCCCTGACAGTTGCATTCAAAATCATCAGCAGCATTGACAAAATGCAAATGCAATGATATACCCAAGTTTACAGCAAGACATGCCTCATTACAAAGGATTGTCATTTACCAACAAAAAATACCAGTTTAACGCTCAATTGTTTTCCAATTATTTGATATTAATCGAATTATGGACTTTGAGAATGTTATACTTTTTTGTTTCTGCGTTTTCAGTGTATCACTTCGAGCAATTTTCACTTATGTGTCCGGCTTCAATTACGGCGAAAAAGTAATTTCCATTCGAGTTTCGCTAATTAACTTGTTAAAAATTCCACTAGATGTAATAATTAGGAATCCGTATGATTGCATATTTCGCGTTAAATTAATAGTTTTCATTTCACTTTTCTAAACCCAATCGTTCATTTAGACAACAGTTGTTTTCATTTAATTGTTATTTTATTTTTTATGTTTAATCTCACGACAAGTAACACGTTTTCGTTTTGATGTTTTGGTCATTCATTTCTTGTACGTTCACATGTTATTGTATATGCTTGTATCTAGAACGAATTTGAGTGTGTTATGTTCAATACATATCGGTCCGTGTTGACGTCATCAGGCTGTCTCATTTGCATACTTTGCTCTACTGTTGATTGCTAAATAATTGCGGTTTGTTCTCCTTGTTTAGGGTCTGTATGTTTGCAATTGGGTTGAAAAAAAAAATCTAGAGTGGCATTATAAAAAGAATATATGTTTGGTGACCTTTATATCATGTGATATCAGACTCGTCTGATATAACGAGCGCATATACTTGGCAAGCCTCGCATATTCCTAAGCCACATAAGACTCAGCTTATATCATATGATATACAAAAATCACTTACCATATAATCATTAATTGTCACATCTGGTTATGTTAATATTTCTACATGAATCGGTCATTGAATACATTACCGTTATCCAGTTGAAAAGTTTGCATTGTATTGTTTCCCGAAAAAGGAATACACTAAACATTACAGATCAAAACAATACGAGCTACATCGAAAATTCTCCTTTGTTTCGTAATGCAACATGTAAGTGAACACTCGCAAAATGTATTTTTTTTTTGGTCATCATGTGTTTTTTTCCCTGACTTAGACCCAAATATCGTCGATTATCAGCACACGTAATGTGCATAATGTCTTGACCTCTTCCATAAGGCATGGAGTAGACAACCCAATTGGTTTATACACGATGCTTATAAGTGTATATTATGTCTTGTTAACCAGGTATTCTCGGATTCCTGTGAGACTGTTTGTATTAGTTGCATTGATTTATCCATACATTATTGGAAGGATTCTACAGTCTGAATCGACCTAAACGCAATGCACTCGTAAACAAGAAAAATAGCAACCACCTATAACGGATACACTTACAAATAAATAAATAAATCTGCCAACGAAAATTTATAAAAGGGAAAACATATATACCAATATTGAGTTATATGTTGATGTAACGCAAAAAAAAGGAATAATACACCTTTGAGTTAAAATGAAACAGTATGGCTCCAATGTCCATACACACTTTGAAGATGCCAATTCGATACAGATACAAGATGAGTTTTTATTCGTATAGTGTGCGTGGAAGCGAACTGCAATTTTAAAAGTAAAAGCTAAGATGTGACTTTTGATTTACAAAAGTAATTAATTACTCATAACGTCGTAAACCCTTTAACTTACATTGCGTGACTATTATCAATGATGGAAGCGCTCGGAATGTTGCTAATTATATACCCTAATATCCTTACATATTAGTAAGAGGACAGTAAGAGGATTGTTTTTGCCCTGTCTGTTTGTTGGTCTGTTTGTTGGTTTGTTTGTTCGTTTGTCGGTTTGTTTGCACAAACTTTAACATTGGCCATAACTTGTACAAATTTAAGAAAGCAACTTGATATTTGGCATGCATGTGTATCTCATGGCGCTGCACATTTTGAGTGTTGAAAGGTCAAGGTCATCCTTCACGGTCAAAGGTCAAATATATTTTTAACATGCTTTAGTTTTCCTTTATGGGATGAAAAAAGCGCATTTATTTCATAAAATAAAAGGTTGTGTTTTTTGTAGGTTTATATAACTATGCAAACATAAAAACCAACCTAAATGCTGAAGAAGAATTTTTCAACGTTTACAAGTACAGTGTGGTTATAAAATAGTGCAGCTTTTATTTTGTTAAATACACCTATAAATGTGTTTATGAAATGAGAACGCTTATACAAATTATGGTAAAAATGATGTGTCGTCGCTTCATATTCTGTGTTAATACTTCCGAAAAATTATATAATAATATGATTTATTTAATTGATTATCATCTAAAGTGTGCTTTTTTAAGAGCACAACTTGGAAGTTAGGTCCATGTAAATACAAATATAGCTGTAAATGTGTACTATTACAGCATGAAAGAGTCACTGAAAACTCTGTAAATTAGTAAATTGTTTGTTCCAATTCAAAAACTACCGATACAAATCGAGCTTACTTTCGAGTTCAGTTCAAGACGGCGTTACTTAGCTCTATTATTACACCTTTAAACACGCGTACGATTTATTAATTAAACTGAAACTACTATGATAGCATACTTGTTTCAAATTATTCACCCCTTCTCGTTTCGGTTAGGTTATTAAAGGTGTATTCAATGCGACTATAGTGACAACTTTTAGCTTGTAAAAGTTCAGAAAACGCCGAAGAAACGGATATAATCCCATCACATTAAATGTTATCGTTGTATGTGTTATAGTATAAAACTGCCCACTTTGAGACCGTGCACGTTCCAAGCGCATTTCCTTTCACATTAAATGTGTCGTGTTCTGAGAAAACAGGGCATAATGCTTGTGCGTAAATTGTCATCCCAGATAAGCCTGTGCAGTCCGCACAGGCTAATCAGAGACGCCAATTTCCGCTTTTATGGAATTTTTCGTTTAAATGATGTCTCTTTTTAGCGAAAATCCAGTTCACGCGGAAAGTGTCGTCCCGGATTAGCCTGTGCGGACTGCACAGGCTAATCTGGAACGACACTTGACGCACAAGCATTATGTCGAGTTTTCTCAGAACGCGACACAAATAACAAAACTCATGACATATGTGCCAAGAAATATATTGCATATATTTCGCAAGCGTATTTTGATCGCTTCCTTCGCCACTCCTTACATACACACCTACGGACATGCCTGGTAAAGTGTTGGTTCTCTGATTGTTGTATATTTATAAAAGTTTAATGAGGAACACTACATACAGTTCATCGTAGACGCATAATAATGTCTATGAACTAAAATTGCTTCTGTATTTTGATAACACCAACGAAATATCCCGGATTGGACACAATATCTTATTTCCTGCTTATTCTCTAACTCATACATTTCGCCACTGTGATTTTCCTACAAATAAGATAAAGCCAGGAGCGCTTGTCACCTTACATTGACAGAGATATGTCGATATTTTCTTCGAGACGTGTTTTCCCGCACGTGTAGGCGTGCTCGAGCAAGGATAACGACCCTGAAAATAGAATTCTTATCTCATACAAAATACCTCCGATTCTCACAATCGACAATTAAATAGGAATTTTCCAAGAAATCAGGTACTTACGAAAGTGTTTCGACGGACGACCTTCATGTGAAAATTAGGAAAAGTAAAAAAAATATTTTTCTTTCTCAATATAATATAACAATTTTGTGACCTGTGAATACTGTAAAACCTTTTTTGTCAAACTGTCTTTCCTCTCCACCGACTGTTGTCGTTTATCCATGCTGGCATATACGACAAATGTAATTATTGTTGTATCAGCGCGTATATGTATCGCTTTGATGTGGTGTTAGGTTGGTGCCTTCAAACCGATGAACATACCAGAATGTTAAAGCAAACATCCTCCACATAGCTAATGTATAAATAAAGCAATACTTATTTTTATAGCTATGTTATGAATCTTATGGAAGCATTTCGTGTTAAAGGTCTTGAAAATACACATTGAATTTTATATTCCAGATATGGTAAGTGCTACGATTTAAACAGAAAAAAAATTATTTTAAGACCAAAAAAAATATTGGTATGCCATAAAAGGACTTTTTAACATTAATGTAGCCATTAACTCCACAAGCGCACATGCCATTATTTCTTGAAGTAAACAACGTAAATTCCTAGTAATTTAATTAATTTGTATAAGAAGAATGGTTTTATGTCTTCCAAACTATTGTGGGAAACTTAACCACTTTAATAATGTTAGACGGATGCCCATCTGATTGTTTTTATTTTGAACATGCATACAGTCTAAAGAACGGTACGATTCGGTTTGGTCAGTTTTACTTTGTTTGAATTACCTTGAAAAAATACGTTTTCATGTATACATACAATTATTAAACACACAAAATTAATTTGTATAATATATTCCACGTCAAGCAATTGTTGTTATAATACACTTTCCATGTGTAACTTAGAATTAAACGGAATATACTTGGAATGCTATTAAATATCATAAAGTGGAGTTTGTTTGACAGATGACTGTTTTGTACTTACTTTGTAACACGAGAATACAGCATCCGTCTTAGAAGACATTTGCTGCGAAAATATACCACAGTGCAAATCTGACCAAAGGTCTGTGCAGGTTAACAACAGAGTCATCATCAGCAAAACGTACATCACAAATTGTCCATAATGTTATTCTCTTACAGATGTATGTGCATTACATTTTGCGTTTTAGTCGGCAATATTTTATTGAAAAATATGCATGCATTTTGTAAAACATTTGTGTCTCTGATGGTTTTATAGCATCTTGAAATGTTTAATAACATTTTAAATATACCGTGCCGGATTATTAAATATCAACGGGCGATCTGCGAACACCTATGGTTTTTTAATATCAAAAGAAGAAGAAATCCTTGACTTACTCTTTGAATTGATCATTGTCACCTGCTAACAAATTATATAATGCCTGAAGCGGTTGTCACATACAACTGCGTAATCTAGGCATATCGTTTCAGCGAAACATTTTGTGTTTGTCGTATTTGTATGAAAGTCGAAAATAATCCTGAAAATAACTCATTTGATAACCTCTAGAAAAAATTGGCCATATGCCATATATCTCAGATATCTGCTTATAAAAGGCAGTACGTACCATCAAATTGGATGTTTTAAAAAAGAATAGTTCCATCGCAGTGTATTCTGTTACATAAAAACGTGTTCAGTTTCTTAAAAAAAAAAATAAAAAAAAAAGTTATATATTGGAAATAGTTAGGATGTCATAACAAAACAAGACCCATACTAATAATACATATTTTACTTATCCAAAAGGTATAACGGCTGCCGATATAATAAAAAAATGACTCGCTGAGCACTATAGTATTTTAACTTAAATTATAAGTTAAATTATAATTATTTCCTTAATATCAATGAAACATTTTCTACATAGTCATATTTGTATCAAGAGCAACTGCGTTTTAATAATAAGCGCTATTTTACTTACTTGATTTGTCAGCTGTTTTAAAGATGTGTATTTTAGATTATGTTGCGTGTTTGGTGTATATTAAAAAAAATGATAAATGAAAGTACAACTTGACTAGGTTATGGACATTCACTTAAATTGTTGCTAAAACTNATTTATACCTTTTCACGTTTTGGTAAATTGAAAAAATCAAAAACAGTTGTTTCTGATCAGATCTGCAAATTTTTGTAATAGTTATAATATTGTGAGGAAAACAGTAATACTGAACATTTACCATGCTCTGAAATATCCATCACATGAATATGCATCTTTTGACGATTTAAAAACCTGAAAATTATAAAGCGTTACAAACGATTGAATAATTTGGAGGGTTCTGTTGTTAAAGTTATATTTTGTGAAATTACGAGGATTGCTAGACTTTAACTCCATGAGACAGTGGTTCGAGTCCCGGTGTGGCTTACTGTTTTTCTTTCTTTAATTTGTGTTCTTGTTTTATACTGTAGCTATTAAGTTCCGATGTTCACATTATCAATTTTAAACATTTAATGACAAACTTCAAAACATGCCATAATCTGTGAACAAGTCACTTCAATACATTAGGGTTTAGTATTTCCATAAATAAGGGGATCACTATGAAGCAGTGTACAAGAGATAAACAGCAAGCAATAAAGCCGGTAGATATCAATAAGTTGTAACATGAAGAACACAACATAATTATGAATGCTTTTACCCGACTTTCGGAATATTTTATATGTTGAATACACAAGTGTAGAACACCTAACGTATACAATAACGTGTCTATATATGTATACAATAAGACATTTACACCATCCATGAACATTTAATATATGTGACGTCCCGTTTCATGAACACGTTTGCCTTCACAGTGCTGCATCAATAATTTGGGTTTATGTTTTATACTTACATAGCAGAATTGGAACTTTTGTTTAAATTGTATTGTAAGAACAATTCTGAGAAAGAAAAGTATTTATCTAAATAAACTATTAATGCGCGAATATATTTTTTATACAATGACAGTGAATTACTGATAATTCTGTTTTTGCTCAAGCATTGAATGCACACAATTCTTCATTATCCCTACTTCACACATATTATATTTTCGTTTAGCTTTCATAAGGAGCAAGCATCTGTATAATTCCATCGCTCAAGGGACGATCGACTGCAAACTCCTAGATGTACGTGCCATGAGCACACGTTAAACTATGTGTGTTGACGTCATACAGTCATGAATGCTGATGCGCTATGTCAAAACAAATCCTAAAATCTCTCAAAGGATTCAAGAAAATACTAAATTTGTAATATAACTGTCATGCTAGAAACCAATAAAATAATTTCAGCGTCATACCATGCTGAACGCCAAATGTCAAAATAAATCCTACAATCTATCACATGTTTTCTAGTAAATACTTACTTTAAATAATTTATGACCGAATAATGTTTATTTTAAATTTTATTTTTTAAACGAAAATGTAAGTATTTATTGAAACATCGCTTTCTAAGTAATTCAAATAAAATATGTGAAACAATTAGCTTCATAGTTCCTGAATAATTTGTCCAATAAAATAAACTTAACTGATACAAATACTCTGAATGCTCTTGTCAATTTATTTACGAAACCATCCGTTGATTGGTGCGGGTGTTTTACGATGTCTATGAAATGTCAAGACAATGATCTCAAAATGATCGTGTAATGGGCTAATATTGTCAAGACGGCTTATTTGATTGACGACACTGGTGGTACATATAATACTGTAAACCGAAACTACTTGTTTGTGTATTGTCTCTCAGTAATCATTACAGACTAATCATTCTTAAATAGTGTTGTGTATGCAATACATATTTGCAAAGATCTTAGTGGTATGTAATATTTTGGCCTTCAATTAACATTCCTTTTATAGTTGCCGCCTTTTACACTCTAAATTCAAACCTACTGAATCGGTATATCGGAACAACATCAACTAAATGTAACAGAAAAGCTGATAAATTGAAAACAAACTACGACATAACTAATGATTAAAAGTTGATTTGTATACATTCCAATTATGAGTTGTCGATATCGCTTTAAAAAAAAGTTACATATTTTCAGTGAGAAATGACCGAATCCAAGCTTTTAAATAAAACGTGTATTATATATCAAGGAAGATTAAAATACTGTTCAGTTGCAATATTTTACTTTGAGTCTTATCATACATGTCATTTTCAATTATTTTTGTTCGCTGACGAAGTTTTGTTTGGTACAAAAGCCAACGTTTGGCACAATCCGTACTTTTTACTATACGCACTTTTAACGTACTTTTTACATAATTAAATGTCAGCAGATGCGTGGCACATACAATTTATCACCGTTGACATAATTTCGTTTTCTGTACGGAACTCATACAATCTCATTACGACAATTGTTTGGCTAAATATTCGGCGACTGAAGCAAGATCAGCTAGTGCAAACGAACCTAACTAAGTCCCAAATTAAACATCCGCCTACACTCCGTCTGATTCTACAACGGTAATGAGAAGTATATTAACCTTAAGGTTGTATAGTATTGATCCAGAACGTAAATATCATTATGTTACCAATTATGTTAGGCTTGCAAAATTTGGCTAACCTGATCAAAAACAAAAGATAATTGGACTAAGACGTGTCTTACTAATTGAACAAATAATACAAATACGCGTATTTAGCGCAACATTTATTTGTCAATGTTCAATTGCGCTGAACACAAATCTATAACTTAAAAAAGTTCATTTGTCGTAGAAAAGGCAAAACCAATGCGTTTTAAGTTTAGATCTAAACTGGCATTCACTCTGTTCGCCTTTACAGTCGTTTGGAAGTGTATTACACTACATGGGTCCAATCACTGCTATTAATCTATCAGCCATTCTTGTTCGAGTTATTGGGATGTTAAAGTTATTATCATCAATTAATCTTAGTCGGAATCGACCTTCACAAATTGTGAACAACTCTCTGATATTATTTGGAGCAGCTCCACATTTAATTCTAAACATGATCATGAGTATCTTGAACTTTTAATGCGCATGTATTGGGGCCAGTGTAGTGACATGAGGATCTCTTTGCTTGGTTGATCGTGCGAAACATCACCGACAATTCTGGATGCTCTATTTTTAATTCGCTGCAGTCTGTCAATCTGATACTTAGGCATTTAGTGAAAAGTCCGTTGCAAAAGTCCAGGTGAAAATGAATTAGACCGTGCACAATGACCTCTGCAGATTTTTGTGATAAGTGCCCACGAATGATTTTGAGATTTTTTAATTGCGAACTAGCGATTTGGCATTTTCTTTTGATGTGCTTATCAAAACATAAAGTGTTGTTCATTTGTACAACAAGATCTTGAAGATGATCTACACATTTAATATCACCGCAACCAATATTTATGCCGGAGATATTTTTTAACAATGGCCTTTTGGAACCCTAAATAATGACTTCTGTTTTTGAATCATTCATTTTTATTTTGAACCGAGTCATCAAGTCAATGAAGTCTTGCAAACGAATTCCGACATATTTTAACACCGAATCATGATTTGGAGGGTTTCCCGATGTGATTTTGAATGCAAGTTTGTGATCGTCAGAATAACCATAAGACTTGCTTTATATTTTTGGACAATCTTATTCAGCGACTTTAACAAGATCAGCTAGTAAAAGTGCTTGCGTTTATAAACGCAACGATGTATTTTTATCTTTTATTGGAGGTTGTATAGACGATTTTGTTGAGTGTTGTCTTCATATCTGTACCAATGTGCCGGATAATAATTACTAGATATGTGCTTATTTCAAATGTTCGTATCAAACCAATAGTTGTGATAAAGTATGGTTGCACATTTGTAGCGCGAGTTTCGACGAAGAACTCGACGATGAATAAATCATCCGGAATAAATATATTAGTAACGCTTTATTGGCAGGTGTGGGCCTTGATATGAGGTCTCTAAGATTGTCTTTGATTACGAATTAAACGCATGCGTGCATTAGTATATTAACCTGTTACAGACTGACCAGGAAAACGTGTACGAACTCTTTCCATTTTTGTTTTTAAAGCTATTAAATTGACAGCTGACATATATAATCAATAGTTTCTCTCCATGTACTTACATTTATTTTTTTACTTATTATAAACGTACATAATACGAGAAAATGTATACAAATTTGTTGTATAATTACAACTTTCTTGGTTCTTGGTTCTTTTAAAAAAATTATGTACGCCATTGACCATCCGTGAATATATTGTGTTGTATCGTGTGTGAAATCATGGGCTAAAAACCTAATGTATGTTGAAATAAACTATAATCTCCATTATGTAGGATTTGACTCTGTTTTATACAAAGAAGTTGGTACTATAATATTCTGACCAAGCTGTCGACAGTGTTTTGACGATTTACATAACAATTATAATTAAATAAAAACACATTTGCTGTTGTGTACCTAGACAAAACATAACTTGTAACATATTCGTTTAGGCACAAATAACGTATTTAAACGTCATAAGTATGGGTTTTTAACATGGAAATGAAATGAAATTATCAAATAAAACACTCAAATAAGAATGATATTCAATTAAAGTTCCAAACTTATGTGTGAAAAATGAAAGGTTAGGTAACTTTTTAATTGAAAAATTTATAGTAACGTTAAAGTAAAACCTCGTTATATGGTTTACCAAATATCAACAGCATGCAACTTTTAGAATGGGAATTTAAGGTAATAGCTTATTGGTGTTCAATAAATAAACATATTTGGAAACCAATAATAAAAAGTTAGTGTAATAGCATGAATTTGTTTTTGATAAGATTGAAATTAAATTCATTCGATTTAATCCAAATAAGCATGCAACACAAAGTAAAGTATTAAGCGAAAAAAAAGAACGTGGTGCGATATGTAAGCCACAGCCCATCGCAACTCACTACACGCATGCTTAAACAGCAACATTTCTAATCAAATTTATTATTGGCAACATTGAGTAAACATGAAAAAAAGAACCAGCAAAAGTGTTAGAACAATCAATTTCTTTAATTGCATGTTGTGCATGACTTTAGAGAAAAAACTGTTATTTTCTTAATGTTTTTGGTTTATTATTCTTTTTCATAACAAATATTAAATCATCAGACAATAGAAATATACTTACTATATCGAAAATACTTACAAACAATTAAATGCGTGTATTTATAACTCATAATATTATTTGAAAAAAAAATGTATTTGTGCCTATTTTGTTACTAATTTGTATAAACAATTGTTCAATGAAAATAAAAGACAAGCGGGTGGAAACAAGATGTTCTGTTCTAGTATATTAAGGTGTGTTCGTTTATATTTAAAAAAAAAGCCTTTACCTTATTCTACCCAATAAGTCGGCAACTTATATTCCTTTAATGTTTGTTTTGTCAAAACAAAATTACACGCATTAGATAGCTAAGAATTTTGATAGTAAATCTAAGATGTGTTGCATATGTTTTTTTGTTCATTTCTGATTGCCTTACATGATTGTGTTATTGTTCATAACTGTATATGTGTTTTTATGAAATCTCGAAATAAAATGTGTTCAAAAATAAAAAAATAAAAAATAAAAAATGGCAACATATTAACAAAAGAATCACATATATTTCAATAATAAATAATTAAACTATAAAATGATATAAACATTTTCATCCTGAATTGTTACATGATGAGTCTAACATTTGTAAAAATACACATTACTAAAAATTTAAATAACATCAAATGAGGTCGTATTTCAAGGCAAATAATAACGTTATGTTGTTTCAAACAAAATGTTCGGCATATAAAATGTCACACAGCAAAATCATGTGAGCAACATACACGGGCAGAATATATATCACGATATATTTATGTTTTGTTGTGAGGCAAAAACTAAGAAAACGTTCAGTTAGTTAAGAAACAATATGATTCCAGATTTCAACCACATCTAAGTTGTTTTTACAAGCGGAAAATATTACATCATAAGTATCCCTTTCGTAAATGACATCACCGATGCTTTTATAACATTTCAAGATCATGATTTTTTGACAATGTCAGTACGCGTGTAAGCGATCTGTGATTTAAACATGTGACGCTCTGAGGTGACGTAGATTATACAACAGAAATTAATACTCCGTCTGTCGAAGGCGCTTTATAAATGGCATTCCGTTCAAATCATCTTTATTGTTTAAATGATCCAACTTTAATTAATATTTTATCTCGATATCCTTACATGCTGTAACCAGGTCACGTCATGTTGTTTCACGCTACATGTTAAAGTTAGCTTTTTCTAAACATAAAGTTTAGATAAAGCCAAAATATTAGCAGAAAAAAAATAGTTTCATAAATGGACTTGATGTAAATGTCAATTTTGGGTTCCAATAAGCAACTGAAGCAGTAAGCGTGGTGTGTTTATTTTTAGTTTTAAGAGCTTATATTTCAATTTAGGTTTTTGTTTGAACATCATAAAATGCCGAACGAAATATGCCTAAATGCAAACACATATTATACAATTATGTATTACACTCGGTTTAATCACACAATTCTTTGTGTTAACCGTTCCAAACGGGGATCCCAGTGTAAATGAGTGTACTATGTTTATGTTGTTTGTGTTGTATGTAGCGCCCTGTATTGTAAAGGAGCTTGGTCACTTGCCTAAATTAAAAGACAAATTTAGGTTAACAAGAATTTCTCTCCGTTTTATTTATTATCTTATTATGACACTACAGTTTCGTTAAAAATACCATGTGTGTTACAATGTGACAATGACGTATTGGTACCATGTGTGTTACGATGTGTCAATGGCGTATTGGTACCATGTGTGTTACGATGTGTCAATGACGTATTGGTACCATGTGTGTTCTATATGAATTGTTAACTGGGAAACTGTATTTTCTGATAAACATGTCGTTAATCGATTGTCATCAACACTGAGCATTATTTTATAAGATTTTTCGAACTTCTGGTTGATATGAATATCACGCGATCATAATATATGTACATTAACGCCATGCCCGATACACGCTGCTAATCTTATAATTTCTGATTTTTCTGTTTGAACCAATGAAATCACTGATACATATCGACCGTTCTAACTCGAATAATCTGACATTTGTTGTATTCGGCCGGGGTTACATACTTTTGAAGACGCTGTTTTTTATTGATTTGTGTTGTACGATTAATTGGTTACACTAAGACTACAATAATATACGTGTTTCCAGTTTATTACCCATGCGTTTCGTTTAGTTATTCTCGTTATATGTTTCATGTTATAATATTGACAACGTTTAGGTCGTACGCGTCCAAATACGTCGAAAATAGGCTAAATCCCAAGTGCAAAGCAAAATTAGTTCCACCATAACATTTCTAATTCAAATTAATATGCACTTGCCACACGTACCAAACAACATATTACAAATAACTCCTATGACTAATTCAGAGATACATCCCTCCTACTGGCATACATTGTCTGATAAAATGTCTAATCTAGATAACACATTGAATGACGGGTCATGTATTAATAAATATACGGGTCATCATAGTGCATAGTTGTGTCAATGCAATTATATTTCTCCTTATCTAAATAACACCTACGAACAGTTGAGAGTGGAAACCATATCTTATTTCTTGCTTATTCTCTAACGCTAACATCTCACCACTTTGATTTGCCTACAAATAAGATAAAGCCTGGCGCGCTTGTCACATCACATTGCAAGAAATGTGTTTATAATTTCTGAGAGACGTGTTTTCCCCACGTGTAGGCGTGCGAGAGCAGGGATAATGAAGCTGAAAATAAGAGGCTCTATGTATTGATCTTCGGAAAATACCTCGCAATGTAAATAGATTTTTTTGTTTCCAAGAAATCACATATTTAAAAGTCAGGTTTTCGACGGACGCTCATTAGTTTAAACTTTTTTGTTTTAGCTCGATTGCATCGAAAGCCTGAGGCTTTTTTTAAACGCTCTCGAGTCCGTTTCCTGGGACTAGAAACAGTACTTGGTGTCTATGGGGGAGATCTAAAGAACGCTCCAACATTAGGAATCGAACCCGTGATCTTCCGGTCGCTAGGCGACCACCATATCCACTACGCCACGGCGATGCTCATTATGTACAAGGTGTTCATGTGAAATACTAAATTGGTTATAATTTCAATATAATATAAAACAAAACATTGAGAATAGTGCATACTGTAAAAGCGTATTTTTCAGACTGATTTGCCTCTCCACGGACAATGCTCATTTTCATATATTTGTCGTTTTGATGGTGTGTAACGTTGGTTCCTTGTTAAACCACAAACCTGCCAGGTTTCGAAAATTCACTTGTATTATTCCAGATATGGATAGATCAGTGCTTGAAACTGATAAACTAATTGTTTCAAATTGATTTGCAAAGGTATAAAATAAAATTTAAATGTCTTATTGCTGTAATGTGAACAAAATTCATCGCAGCTTTACTAATTGTTTCAAATTGATTTGCAACGGTATAAAGGAAATTTTTAATGTCGTCTACAAGGTTAATATGTCAAAACAAGAAACAATGTACATATGAAGTGATTTAAACAAATGTTGGGAATTAAGTGAACAAAACTCAGAAATGCAATAATTGTATTGCAAAACGTGTTGCAGTGTATTATTGCAATCTAAAGTTTTATAACAACCCGTTTTTTCAAAAAAACTCGTTTTGCGATAAACTCATCACTGATCTACTTATTGATGCCAATTGATTGGACACTTTGAAAAGAAAGTCTCAACTGTCGTATATGACGATTTTTCCCAAAATGATACAGACATATAAGATTCGACCATAAATACAAAACATTGAAAGTGATCAATTTCATGAGTTTATGTGATAATCCAACACAGAATGGGTATACAAAAGTGTTTTAAACAATTTCACGCTTAAGCTAAGAAAATCGAGAAATGCAATAAATTTATTGCAAAACGGGTTGCCGTGTCTGTTTGCAATTTGATATTGTTATTACAACCCGTTTTCAGTAAACTCGCTTTGCAATAAACTCATCACACATCTTCTTATTGATTCCAATTGATTGGAAAATTTGCAAAGAAAGTATCAATTTGTTTCAAAATGAGACAGACATGTTAGATTCGACCAGAAATATAATACATTGAAAGTGATCAATTGTATGAGTAAATGTGATAAAACAACACAGAATGGGAATAAAAAGTGTTTTCAACCAAGTTCATGCTTAAATTCAGAAAATCCAGATATGCAATAATTTTGTTGCAAAACGGGTTGCAGTGTCTTATTGCAATTTCATATTTTTATAACAACCCGTTTTGCACTAAACCCGTTTTGCAATAATTTAATTGCAAAACGGGTTTGATTGTCTTATTGCAATTTAATTTTTTATAACAACCCGTTTTGCAATAAACGCGTTTTGCAATAAACTTATCACACATGCATTCATATTGATTGGAAACTATGAAAAGAAAATTTCAGATATACAAATATGTAGACCGTGTTGTAAGGTTTGTCCAACTAATAAAATACATGGCAATATATTTATTTAATGAGACAATATGCTAAAACAACACAATATGTGTAAAGAAATAATTTTAACAAATTTGTGAATTATTTGAATAACACCCAGAATTTAATTATTTTTTATGCGACACGTTTTGCAGTGTGTTCTTGCAATTTGAGTTTTTTTTACAAAAACGATTTTTGCAGAAAAATCATAACAGATATACTATTTGATTAAAATTGATTTAAAACAGTATCAAGGACGTTTCAAAGTATTCGGATTTCCTTTTTCAAAATAAGACAGAACCGTGAATTTCGACCAAAACATAAAAAGCAATAACACATATCGAATATGTTGATCGGTATTCTACATGCCTTAATGTTTGAACATGTTAATTGACTTATCCGCACGTAACAATTTGCCAAACTCTCAGTACGCGCATTTTAACAATGTTAAAAGAAACTAAAAAATTGTTATTGCATGGTCCAAACATTTGCTGCTTGTGTAATCTTGAGTTACCCATACAAATATTTATGTTTTCTTGGCTGTCTGTTAGTTTAAAGCCTGCCAACCACGTCATGGTCGAAAACAACTGGCATGTTGCTGCTGTTGTGTTTGTTTTTAATATATATTTTTATAATTATTTGTTTAGATTTTTTTGATTTTTTTTTATTTGAGGCAAACAAAGCAACAAGTCATACATTTTAACGTTTAGCTTTTTCCTTTTATGGAGACAATGACATTCAGAAATGTATCAAGTTCTCCTAATTGCTGCTCTCTGATAGGTTTCAGTTTGTACTATTTTATATCTCAAAGACATCGATATCTATATTCTCCAATTAACATCGCGAATTTCAAACCATCCAATTTCAACCATTTTTAGATTAAGCCAGGCGCGATACCATCCGCCACCTGTATCGTTTAAAATGCGTCGCAAATTCAATAATAAACCACTGTGACTGCCTTAGATGCGACATAATTGAGCAAACCTCACAATATGTGGCATGTTAAAACTCTGGATATCCGTACTTCCTGACAACTTGTCAAATGAATTGCTCACCCTTTGCAGTGTGTACCTCATGAAAGGATATTTTGATATGGTTATGTGTATTATGTTGTCAATTACAAGATCAGGTAGGGTGGGAATATTGGATAAAGATCTTTCATGTTCCGCGTCATTTTCATTTGGATTCCATGCAAACTTGTTCGAACATCAACTGATTCAATGCTTTCTTGTTCACTGTCCATGGATGCTTCGTTCATTACATTGAGGTCATCTTAATCTTTACTTTCTGTTATGGTTGTTGGGACATGATCTGAAAACCTACTCTGATGTACATCGTCAGTTGATTGACTGTCTTCTGAATTTTCAAAGTAAGTTTCTGCGTCGGCGATGTTATCTTCGTCATTGCTTTCTGTCAATTTGTTTTGAACACTACCCGATTCATTGCTTTGAATATCGATGTTTAAGCATGAACCACGCAAAACTATGATTTTGTCGTATCCTCTGTTTCAGTGACTCGTCTGATACGATATCTCTGTCACTTTGCACGCCTGTTTCATCAGCACTTTCTACGATATGACTACTTTTTATATCTTCCAAAAGTGAATGACTGGTGTTCTTTGAAACTGTTTCAACTAATGGATCAACAGCATGGCAATCAACTGGAACTTAGTGTATTTCTGGATATAACCCAAGTGTTAATACATGCTGATTTGGGTCAAACAATCCAGTATTCGAAACAAGGATATTGTGGTCTGGTCCTTCAGAATTGAGGACAAGCAATTGACCTATCAATTCGCGTGCTTTTGCAATCAGAGTCAAGCTATCACAAAGCTTGTTTCTTTCCGCATTCGCCTAACGTATGTTTCTATTGGTATTTCATCAAAATCTCCGTAGAAGTTCCTGTGAAGGGTGATATGATCGACAGCAAGTTTTCGAAAATTTGTGCCAATAATATTTAATCCCTTACGCTGGATTTGGTGGCTTATTGCCAAACTGGCAATTGCTTATTCCCATGGGGTCATAGTCAATGTCGATGTCATTATAATTGCAGAAATTGTTAGCATTACCTGGCTTATTACACTGATAATTGCTTGTTTCGGATGTTCTGACAATGATGTCATCAACAGGGTCAACTGTTATCAAATATTTGTCCCTATGTTTTCGTTTTCTTTCATATTCTTTGAACATTCTTACCGACTGCTTCTTTCGTCCTCAATGGTGCAACTTGTGATATGTTCTACAATAACCAATTGCCATTTCAGTTCATTTTGTGTGGTTTTGAATTCAACTTTGTAAGTCGAAAAGCCACGTTTTCGCTTAAGAATCATGCCTTTTAATATATATCTTTTGTATGGTACTGTTCCGCAAAATGGGTAACGAACCTAAACGTTGTCGCCTTTCTCGTAAACTGAGCAGGAATTGCGTTTAAATGAAATGCGAACGTTCACTGCGCACATCTTACAGACGCCTAGCCAGCCTTGTCTCTTGAAATCAGCGGATTTCACAACATCTCGAGCAATAATTATTTTAATTTTTAGTCGAAACTCACAGCTTTGTCTATATTTGAAAATAATATTTCTTCAATACGACATTTCAAATTTCTTTTTAATGTTTCCAAACGATTTGAATTAAATAAGACATGTGTGATGATTTTATTGCAAAACGGGTTTATTGCAAAACGGGTTGTTATAAAAATTGCAATAAGACACTCAAACCCGTTTTGCAATAAATTATTGCAAAAAGGATAAGTTACAAAACGGGTTTTAATAAAAATAAATATATAATTGCAATAAAACACTGCAACCCGTTTTGCAATAGAATAATTGCATTTATGGATTTTCTTTACTTAAGCATGAACTTAGTTGAAAACACTTTTTATACCCATTTTGTGTTGGTTTATCACATTTACTCATAAAATAGATCACTTTCAATATATTGTATTACTGGTCGAATCTTGAAACAAATCCTTATATACGACATTTGAGACATTCTTTGCAAATTTCCCAATCAATTGGCATCAATAAGAAGATGTGTGATGAGTTCATGACAAAACTAATTTATTTCAAAACGGATTGTTATACAAATGTCAAATTGCAATAAGACACTCAAGCCTGTTATGCAATAAAATTATTGCAAAGCGGTATTATTGCAAAACGGGATAATAACAATATCAAATTGCAATAAGACACTGTAACCTGTTTTGCAATAAATGTATTGCATTTTTGGATTTTCTTAACTTAAGAATGAAATTGGTTAAAACACTTTTTATACCCATTCTGTGTTGGATTATCACATTTATTCGTGAAATTGATCACTTTCAATGTATTTTATTTCTGGTGGAATCTTACATGTCTGTCTCAGTTTGAAAAAAATCATTATATACGACATTTGAGATTTTCTTTACAAAGTTTCAAATCAATGGGCATCATAAAGTAGATGTGTGATGAGTTTCTTGCAAAACGAGTTTATTGAAAAACAGGTTGTTACAAAAATTCACATTGCAATAATACACTGCAACCCGTTTTGCAATACAATTATAGCATTTCTGTGTTTTCTTCACTTAATTCCCAAATTGGTTAAAATCACTTTATATGTACATTTTTTCTTGTTTTATCATATTAACCTTGTAGACGACATTTAAATCCTCCATTATACCGTTTCAAATCAATTTGAAACAATTAGTAAATTTGAGATGAATTTATTTTGAAACGGGTTATTACACAAAATTCACATTGCAATTAGACACGTCAACGCGTTTTTCAATAAATTATTGCACTTCTACAGCATCTTCACTTAATTAGTACTTAATTTGTTTAAATCACTTTCTATATACATTCTGTGTTGTTTTATCGAGTTAAATCTCAAAATTCATCATCTTTAATTCTTTTTAATTTTTATCGAAACTCACAGGTTTGTCTATATTTGGAAATAATATTACTTCAATAATACATTTCAAATTTCTCATAGTTTTGTCTATTTTTTAAAACAATATAATTTAAATACAACATTTGAAACTCCCTTTTAACTATTCCAATCCGTTTGTATTAATTAATACAATAGCGATGATGTTATTGCAAAACGGGTTGTTATACAAATTTCACATTGCAATAAGACACTCATACCCGTTTTGAAATGAAATTATTGCAAATAAATGTGTGATGATTTTATTGCAAAACGGGTTTATTGCAAAATAGTTTGTTATAAAAAATTCAAATTGCAATAAGACACTCCAACCCGTTTTATAAAAAAAATATTGCAAAACGGGTTTATTGCAAAACGGTTGTAACATAGCTATATTCATTATTATTTTAATGAATACATGTTTTACTCATAGTAGACGTGTATTGTTATATTTTTCTTTCTTTTGAAAAGTAATATTTATTGATTTAATTGTTAAACACCTCGCAGTAGAATATTTACCGTTCACACACAGCAGTTTTTACCATTTGTTCGATATAATAAATGATAAAAGGAAAATGGTAAAACAGAAGGAAATTATACATCAATACAAGAATCTTTGCACAAAAGAAACGTATTATGTCATAAACTTGAGTATACTTTTTTATTTAAAAAAAGTTCAGAACAAAGGTATATGTTATGCATATGTACGTTTATATTGTTATAATACTACAAGAAATGTGATAAGTTAATTACTTACGAGATAACGTACTTATACATAATATAAAAATCATTGAACATACTCAAAACAATCGAATGATCTTTGCAATCGTTCACATTTATTAATTTATCACACTTCATAAAATATCAAGGCCCTGTTGCTCAAAACACCGTTAAGTCTAAACGGACCGTTAAATGATAACGAACATGCGAAAGGCCAGTTTAACGACAGTTTCTTCCGATTACTTTAATGTCATTGTTTATTAATTGCTTTTTATCGGCATTATGTTTTCCTGATACGCGAAGAATGTTGTATTTTGTTCTGCATGGATGGCTGTCGATCTTTTATGTTGTGTTCTTGAAGTTCTTGTTATTATTAAACAAGCTGTTTTCCAGGTCGTTTATTCGCCATTTATCAACTAAGTTTGCAGAGGACATGGTCGATACTAGTGCTTGTCTACATTTGGGTTGTTTATAATATTTGTGTTTGTTGTTTCTTTTCTTATCAGCGCAACTTTTTAAAACGTTATTTAAATATGGGCACGGCATGTTAATAATACGGTTATTGGGGTTAAACATATAAAAAAATAATAAAAGATGAAGAAAGTTGATGTGCTCAATTATACAAAAATCAGCATTGTAAAATCTTTTTTGACGTACCGATAAATAGTTTTGATAAAAAAAGGATAAAATATCATATAAAGAAACATTTATCGATTTTGAATGTAGTAAAGCATTTTTCGAAATGCAGAATAATTAGACATTATATCATTGAATTCATTAAACTATGTTTTCTATATTGTCGAGTTAATAACTTAATTTGCGATAGTATTCTTGAAAATAACACAATGGCAGTTTTGCTGTTTTATGCAGACATTAAAAAAGGTTTTCCTACCCTAAATTCCTTATTTATTCCTTTATATTTAGATGCTTGCTCTCGTTGAATTTCGGAATTTCTTATTCAGTAGACCATTATCGTTTACANAACGTGTCTATAAGGGCAAAGAGTAACAGTTAAATAAACCAAACACGAGGAAATGAAGATAAAAAATAAATTTTAAAAATGTGACTGATGCTAACAGACGCTTGTTCGGCAAACAAGACAATTACGTTTATATAAGGGCTAAGAGTAACAGTTAAATGAAACAAAGACGTGGACATTAAGATAACAAAAATACGGTGTGACTGATGCTAACAGTCCCTTGTTAGGCAAACAGAACAATAACGCTTATATTAGGGCAATGAGTAACAGTTAAATGAAACAAAAACGTGGAAATGAAGATAATTTAAAATAGTTGTGACTGATGCTAAAAGCCGCTTGTTCGGCAAACAGACAATTACGTTTATATAAAGGTTAAGAGTTACAATTAAATGAAACAAAGACGTGGAAATGAAGATAACACAAATACGTTGTGACTGATGCTAACAGTCCCTTGTTAGGCAAACAGAACAATAACGCTTATATAAGGGCAATGAGTAACAGTTGAATGA
Organism: Dreissena rostriformis; assembly: GCA_007657795.1. Taxonomy (NCBI): domain Eukaryota; kingdom Metazoa; phylum Mollusca; class Bivalvia; order Myida; family Dreissenidae; genus Dreissena; species Dreissena rostriformis. The sequence goes on from VMBQ01000454.1 coordinate 285,960, forward strand.
AACAAAAACGTGGAAATGAAGATGATAACTTCAAAGAAACACTTCAAATATGCATACGACACGCAAACACTAATATGGTACACAAAAAAATTAATTTCACGCAACGATATCTATTCTTACGACACACGAACACTAACATGGTCCACGAACATTTTAATTTCCCGCAACGATATCTATTCATACGACACATGAACACTTACATGGTGCATGAACATGTGATGAATATATTGTGCCACAACACATACAAACGAGCATTTTGTATCTCTTTAAAACGCAATATTCGTTGATTGTGAGTGTTTATATGTTTAATATGTAGGTCGAATCTTACACCTCTGTCTTAGTTTGGAAAACAAAATTCTCTTAAGCACGACATTTGAGACTTTCTTTTCAAAGTTTCCAATCAATTGGAATCAATTAGTACATGTGTGATGCGTTATTGCAAAACGAGTTTATTGCAAAACGGGTTGTTTATATTTGTTTACATTGCATTAAGACACTTCAACCCGTTTGTTTTATCACATTTACTTATGAAGTTGGTCTTTTTCAATGTCTTTTAATATTTGGTCGAATTTTATATCTTTGTCTTATTATATACAAACTCCCTAAATACGACATTTGAATCTTTCTTTTCAGCGTTTCAAATCAATTTGAATCAGTAAGTACATTTGTAATGAGTTTATTGCAAAACGAGTTGAGTTCAAAACGGTTTGTTAAAAAAGTGCAAATTGCAATAAAACAGTGTAACCCGTTTTTCATTAAAATAATTGCACTTCTGTTGTTTTAATTAATTTCCAAATTGGTGAAAATCCCCTCATACGTACACCTTGTGTTGTTTTATAATATTTACCTTGTAGACGACATTTGAATCTTCCTTTATACCGTTTCAAATCAATTTGAAATAATTAGTATATATGTGATGATTTTATTGCGAAACGGTTCTTTACACACAACGTACAATTGCATTAAGACACTTCAACACGTTTTCTATAAATTATTGCATTTCTGCGTTATCTTCACTTAAGTCCTAAATAGGTTAAAATCACTTTCTATATACATTATTTGTTGTTTTATCGTATACAATCTCGAAATGCATCGCCTGAAATGCTTGTTTTCCTTTTTAGTTGAAACAAACAGTTTTGTCTATATTTGGAAAAAATATTATTTCAATATGACATTTTTAATTTCCTTTTTAATGTTTCCAATTTATTTGAATTAATTAATACACGTGTCATGATTTTATTGCAAAACGGGTTGTTATAAAAATATCAAATTGCAATAAGACGCTCCAACCCGTTTTGCAATAAAATTATTGCAAAACGGGTTGTTATAAAAAATATAAAATTGCAATAAAACACTCCAACCCGTTTTGCAATAAAATTATTGCACTTCTGGTTTGTCTTCACTTTATTCCCCAATTGGTGAAAAACACTTCATATATACATTCAGCCTTGTTTTATCATATTTACCTTGCAGACGACATTTGAAACTTCCTTTATACCGTTTCAAATCAATTGGAAACAATTAGTATATATGTGATGATTTTATTGCGAAACGGTTTGATACGCACAACTCACATTGCATTAAGACACTTCAACACATTTTCCAGTAAATTATTGCATTTCTGCGTTATCTTCACTTAAGCACTAAATTGGTTAAAAGCACTTTCTATATACATTATGTGTTGTTTTATCGAATTAAATCCCGAAATGCATCGACTTCAATGCTTTTTAATTTTTAGTCGAAACTAACTGTTTTGTCTATATTTGAAAATAATACTATTTCGATAAGATATTTAAAATTTCCCTTTTAATGTTTCCAATCCATTTGAATTAATTAATACACGTGTCATGTTATTATTGCAAAACGGGTTTATTGCAAAACGGGTTGTTATAAAAATATCAAATTGCAATAAGACGCTCCAGCCCGTTTTGCAATAAAACAATTTGCAAAACGGGTTTATTGCAAAACGGGTTATGATAAAAATTACAAATTGTAATAAAACACTCAATCCCGTTTTGCAATACAATTATTGCACTTCTGGGTTGTCTTCGCTTAATTCCCCAATTGGTTAAAATCACTTTATATATACATTAAGCCATGTTTTATCGTATTAACCTTGCATACAACATTTGAAACTTCCTTTATTCCGTTTCAAATCAATTTGAAAAACAAAGAGTATATATGTGATGATTTTATTGCGAAACGGTTTGTAACAAACAATTGACATTGCATTTAGACATTTCAACAAGTTTTTCACAAATTATTGCATTTCTGCGTTACCTTCACTTAAGTACTAAATTGTTTGAAATCACTTTCTATATACATGATGTGTTGTTTTATCGTATTAAATCTCGAAATGCATCACCTTCAATGCTTTTGAATTTTGAGTCGAAACTAACAGTTGTGTCTATATTTGGAAATAATGTTATTTCAATACGACATTTTAAATTCACTTTTTAATGTTTCCAATCCATTTGAATTAATTTATACACGTGTCATGATTTTATTGCAAAACGGGTTTATTGCAAACCGGGTTGTTATAAAAACATTAAATTGCAATAAAACACCGAAACCCGTTTTGCAATAAAATTATTGCACTTCTGGGTTTTCTTCACTTAATTGAAAAACACTTCATATATACATTCAGCCTTGTTTTAACATATTTACCTTGCAGGCGACATTTGAAACTTCCTTTATAACCTTTCAAATCAATATGAAACAATATGTATATCTGTGATGATTGTATTGCGAAACGGGTTGTTACACACAATTCACATTGAAATAAGACAGCTCAACACGTTTGTCCATACATTATTGCATTTTTGCGCATTCTTAACTTTCTACTAAATTGTTTGAAATCACTTTCGATACACACTCTGTGTTGTTTTAAATCTCGTATTAAATCTCGAAAATCACAACCTTCCATGCTTTTTATCCCCCGCAAAAGGCGGAGGGATATTGTTTTGGCGTTGTCCGTCCGTCCGTCCGTCCGGCTGTCCGTCCGTCCTTCTGTCCGTCCGTCCGTCCGGCACTTTTGTGTCCGGATCAATATCTTTGAAGTGCTTT
>VMBQ01000455.1:0-19850 GCA_007657795.1 Dreissena rostriformis
GCACGTTGGTCTGTTCTTGATGGAACAGATAGCAAGCACGTTGGTCTGTTCTTAATGGAACAGATAGCAAGCACGTTGGTCTGTCCTTGATGGAACAGATAGCAAGCATGTTGGTTTGTTCTTGATGGAACAGATAGCAAGCACGTTGGTCTGTTCTTGATGGAACAGAAAGCAAGCACGTTGGTCTGTTCTTGAAATGGAACAGAAAGCAAGCACGTTGGTGTGTTCTTGAAATGGAACAGAAAGCAAGCACGTTGGTCTGTTCTTGCACGATGCACACGGTACAACAGGTTTTTGTTCTATTTTTCAGTCTCTTAGAAAAATGTAGTGCTTTGTACAAAATAAGACGATGTGCGTTATTTGCTAAGGATGTACTCAAGACCTCCTTCTTGACATGTAGCATAATGTTTGTATTGTTTGCCTATTTATCGCGACTCAAAACCGAAACACTCAACAATAATAAAAGAAGTAGAAATATACAATAAGTCAAATTATCTTTATCTTTAAATCTTTAAACAATTTTAATCATTGCCAGACATTATTGCAGCACCCAATATCATAAATGTGGTTTCATATCTTCACATATTGTTTTATTACAGTCAGTAATACATATATATAGTTATCGTTGCATTAGGATACATACAGGCTGAGAATGTTCTCGGTCTGTAATTAAATCGCGTAGACTTTGGATACAGAAAATGCAATTTTGTACCAATATTACAGAAAAAAACCCACCTGTAATCTTGTGGAAAGTGGCCATTACGCCAAAGTGAATAAACCAAGTGCAGTAAAGACGCAAAGTGACTTCTGTGATTGGATAATATTGATATTCTATTTGCAAGCACTGTATGCGGAAATTCGCAGCTGATCGATCAAGTTCCCGAGGAATGCAAATATTATGGCGGAACCTATATATTTTATTCAAACAACATTAAAATTGATGTCACTGAGGAAGACCTGGGCAAATTCAAAATTTTGTATGGTTTCCAAACAAGGCTTTTAATACAGAAGGTCTTTAATATATACTTTTCGTGAATGAGCTCATATTCCGCACAATTCTATGTATTTTAATTAAACTTATACAGGACATTTAATTGAGCTACATCTATTTATGACAAACGACATTGTCATAATATTTGTCTTACCGGTGTTTTGACAAATAGTAAAATTTACCAGAAAAAAAAGTTTAGTACAGTAGGTCTTTGAAATATGTATTTTATGAGTGAGATTATATTGTGAATAGTCATCTGTATTTAAATAAACCAGGGACAGGAAATGTAACTGCGGTAAAGTCATTAATGGCACAAATAATTGGCATAATATTCTTTTTTAATCCTGGTGTGATAAATACCAAAAGTAAATCTTCCATAACACTATTTGCAAACAAATCGCGTGTTTGTTTTTATCAAAACATTGTCATAAAAACATGTGAAGACAGACAAAAAAGTGAACAACCCATATGATGTTGAATTTGATCGACGACGCAAACGGCTAGTCCTCGAATCCATTTAAACTAAATTGCTTTGCATTGACCGTTCAATGGCGATAATCCCAGTTTTCATTATTGTATTTTTATAGTTTGTGTTTCAAATTATAGTTTGTGTTTCAAATCCCAGTTTTTATTATTGTATTGTTATAGTTTGTGTTTCACTTCTTTATATTGTTATAATGGTAGAAAAATATAATAAGAATTTCCCACGTGATTCAGTTCATGGAGTTGCATGTTTTGACATATTTGGTATTAAAAAACAAAACAAAACAAATAGCGACCTTTTTGTTAATAGAAATGCAACAATATACGAAATCATCGTTTTAACCGATTATCAAAAACATAGTGACTTCGGTGGTCCTTTTATAATCAGGGAAATCTAATTTAATCAATGTGCACCTCAATTGCATCTGTTCTTGGTTTGATTATGTTTTGATTGGTTGGGAAATGATAGTGGTGCAAGAAAACTAATCAATTCTTTCACGATCAACACGGAATTAAGCCTCTTCGAAATATTGCTTGCTTTAAATACAACTGTTACATTAAAAGAATTCCGGATCAACTTGACATACAAAATATGGATTGTAACATGCATCACTTGATTATTTGTCGAGCCAAACCCATCAACAGTAAGACGTATACATTATCAAGAAGTCGAGTTAGCCAACGCTAAATGATAAAAAAGATCTTCAAGTGATTAATCCTTCGGTATACTTGTTTTGCCTCCATGTAGACTATGTACTTGAATTGTTTCAATAAACGGTTTAAGTTAAGTGCAGACATTGCGGCAGCGTTGAATTTGTTTTCCGTGGTAATAAAACCACAACCAGCATTTCAATTAAGCAAGAAGGTAATAAATGTAAGGTTTCAACGAGAAATACATGCACGTCTTTGCGCTATGAGTAAAACGCATTTTTTATTCCAATCACTTAAAGAGTGTTGTTTTGGGCATGATGATATCAACTAGGAGCGGTTTTATACTCAGATTTGCAGAGTGTAGAGACATATCAGTCTTGTATGGATAAATTCAATCTTATTTTGCACAACATACAACAATCCATGCTTATACATATACGCTGTCAACACATTCGTTAATGACGTTAATATACAAATCTATGTTTATCAATGCAGTTGCTGTTTTGAGCATAGAATTTACAGGGGATGTGCGAGAATTACGATTATTTCCTGGCCTTTATATTCGGTGAATTTTATTTAATAATAAAACACATAAAACATCATTAGTGTGTGTACTAGTAGGCAAATTAATATATCAAGTGCATACAATTTGAATGAGATTTAATTAAAAAAAAAGAATCATCTACGTAATGTACACGCAAATTCAGACTGTTTGCTAAGCAATCATAATTACAATACACTATTCACTGAACATATTTAATATTTGACAAGCGGCACACATAATGCAAGAAGTACCGGACAACATTTCAAGCATATATGTACGACATAACCCGATGGCTTAACGACCGGCGTTCTTTAAAACTAAACGAATGTACACAACAGTGATATGAATTAATTACATGTATGATGTTGGTTTGTGAACAATTCCCGACTCGATGCAGAAGCCGGACTTCCTGTGGGTTAATAGTGTAGCTAAGAGTGAGTTTCCGTGTATGTGTCATCAATTGCGAATATTCCAAATAAATATATATTAAGATCATCCACTACAAAGTATCAGTTTCGAATATATTTTACATACCGATAAAAACCGATCACACACAACACACTCTTCCTAATGCTACGAAAATAGTTCAGTTGCACTACTATAGTATGTGTCTGCTTTATGTTGATGGAAAGATGAAATATAAAGGCTTAATCATCAAGTTTTCGCAATATTCACTGACCTGCTACGCATGACTTGCACATGTACCAGATCACATCCAATTCGTACACAATGATGTAACATTATCTGGTAAAGTTGAGAAATTGAATTTTGTTAAAATAAATAAAAAAATTAGAAATGTGTTTTGCACACACGTGCCCATATTGAATAAATTAATTTATTGAATTAACAACACGAATTGCGCATTAGCTCAAAATACCTCGTAAGCCCCTCTTAACCTCTGCGACAGTTTGAGAGTTCTAAATATTTCAGCTTTCAAGAAAGCATTCTTACATAGAACTCCAACATGACTTCTAAGACGGTTACCCCAGTTTTAATGAGCTTATGTTTATAGATGGTGCTCTGTTATACAGTAGGGAATACGCGCAAGAACCTGTCTCTTTATATAGTTTCTGCAGATGATTTGTAAACTATTTTAAATACAAGAACAATTTGTTTTGTTCTGTGTTGATGCAGTAGAAGGTATCCCCGCAGAAATCTGCAATATTGTAATAGTTCAGTCTTCAGCGGCTGTTAGCAGTAGCGCTATTTTTTTTGTAATGTGGATGAAACCTATTTACGCATTTTCTTGCACTTTGTTAGTTTGATAATATTTCGTCAATATTAACAGTTATTGGCCTTTGTAAATAGTGTAGTGTAATCTAAACTTCCATTAAAATTGAATATATTTATATGAAACTTCATAGATATACCAATGACAGAGTAAGTGAGTGCAGAGTAACATACCTTAACCTAGGAAGTATTTTGGGAGTTATTGCCCTTGGTATTTTTCTGTATACAGCCCGATTACTTGGTGTAATTTAAGTGTTCAGATCAGAACTAGAAAGTGCTAAAAGGATTCAAATGAAACTTCATAAAATGAAAGAATATTTTGAGAGAAAATGCGGGGTACGAGAACCATAACTCTCTTTTTTATAGTTATGGTTGTTCAAAGCATGACTATTTGGAAACGAATATTGCTATGAAAATTTATATATCAACGAGGGACATTACGATTAATGTTTTTCAAAAAATAAATAAAACTTGTCTGTTTTCCCCAAATTTGAAGGCCTAATCCATATGTTTGGGTCAAAACAATATTTCGGGGCAATCCGACAACTGTAGTGACACAATTGTTCTTATACTATCGAGCTTTTACCAGTTTCCCTACAATCAGATTGTACTCATTTTTCAAAAGAATCGATAAGTAAATATAATTCGTGCTTGAGGCATACATATTTGCTTATTGAGTCCTATTGTTTTATAACGTTCAGATAAGCATAGTCTGGGTTCATTTCAGAGCGAATAATTGTTGCTAGATGTTGAATACAGGTAACCATTCAATATTTATTTCTATGTTCACTGAACGCGCTCGTACGGAGTTCGCGGTTAAGCAACATGTTATCGTGTTACTTTCTTGTGTTTGTAGTCAATCGTCAAAATATAGGAAATGACGTTAATTAAAATTTTAAAAGATAAGAGTGCTATAGGTCTAGAAGAATACTCGATTATTTCAGTCAGTCATATAAGTTATTGGTATATTAAAGTGTTGGAACGCCAAATGACATTTGCTTCGAATTTCCATCTTGTTATGTCCTGCAGCAACCATTATTTTCTTTTACTTGCCCGGTTTGAAACGAGTAAAATGTATAAAAATAATGTATATGATCAATCGGATATTAACAGAAAATATATACAATAAAGAACACTTATTTGGTAAATAAAAGGCACTATACACAACATGTGTATGTGTGATTCTGAGCAACGTCACTTTTTCCCGTTTGTTCATTTGAATTGCCAGTGTAGTGAGTATTCAAAGAGTATGTCTGTGATCGGAAAAATATTCCAATGCTGTATTTTGGCAGACGGCATACGAATATTCGCATCCGATCGACTAGGCCATATGAATTCCAAATGCAAACATTATTGCGGAATCTACATTTGCAAGAAAACTGCACACAATTAACATTGATTTCTTCATTTTAAAATATTCAGAATATTCAAAATTCAGTTAATGACGCATGCCTTTAATTACAACAATAGGTCGCTTAAAATGATTTGTTGTGTATTAAGCTTTTATTTCCGACTTTTCTGTGCTTTAGTGAGCCTCGTTCTGATAAAACTGAACTAAATGCATGTGCGTAAAGTGTAGTCCGAGATTACACTGTGCANATTAGTTGCTGAGAAATAGCCTGGACAAGAAAAATTGCACTATATGTACAGTTAATGGAAAATTTCAAAGGGCCATAACTCTGTAAAAAATCACCCGACCAGAACCCGCTGATAATATGCACATCTCCTCTTGGTAGTGAAGCTTCCCATAAAGTTTCATTGAATTCCGGTCATTTGTTGCTGAGAAATAGCCCGGACAAGAAACGTACGGACAGACAGACGAAGCGGCGACTATATGCTCCCCCATATATATATATGGGGAGCATAAAAACTGAAAAGGACGGCACCAATGTTGCCATAAGTAACCTTTATATATAGAGACTTTTAAGGCGATGAAAAAAGGACAGTCTATTGGATTAAATTGTATCGTTGATTGCATTATCAATTGTGTGTAGCATAATACTAGTGTTTTTCCCAGGAGGGCATGGCGCAGCAAATTCAAAAAGGGCATTTTAATGCGTGGTTTATGCAAAAAAAAGGCAGTAATATGTGTGGTGCCTTTTTTGCTATGAAAATATTGTTATAGATTATTACTTATCAATTTTAACGGCTATGGGTATACTTGTGTAGGTTATTATTAATTATCAGTTCTAATGTGATTATACTATTTATCATTAAGTTGAAGGATGCAGTTCTTACTTTCTTGCATTTCTTACACATAATTATGTGTGAAACAATGAAGACAACATGTTGCAGACGCTGATTTTGAGGACAAGTTAGGTCATAAGGCAATAAAGATGTTATAAATAAGAGCGCGTGGCGGTTTTTGCCTTTGAAAAAGGCAGAGTGGCGCTTCGGAAGGGCGGCGTGGCGCAGCGCCACGCTAAAATGGCCTGGGAAAAACACTTATAATACTACTTAATTACCCCAGGGTTTGTACCCATATTGTGAGAACTTCTCCTCCAGTCCAGCCAACTGCGTTTGTTGGCTTTCAATGAAATCCTTTGCTGCAGCCAAGAACCCGTCACAGTCTTTTGAAGACTTTTTCAGACCGGCAACTGTTTCTTGTGCATTTTTCTAGCAACAAAATAAAGTTCACTCCATATAAAAACATTTGTACATTTTAAAGGCATGTAGACTTGATTGAAATTGGGTTTAAATTTTTAGAGAGAAACGGGCTTCACGAAATTGGAAAAAATCTGACAGTCATCTGGACAGTCATTTCACAAAATGTGCCGGTCCGGAGAAAATTTAGCCGGACCGAAAAAACAACAACAACACAACAGTACTATGTACATTAAGATAACCCTTTATTTTAGCTCATCAAGTCAATGCCAGTGCTTTATCCTAATAAGATAACAGTTAATTTAAGTTCCTAATGAATAATTATGTCCAATGTTTAAACAAAATAAAGACTGAATTACCGTTGACNTTAGGCTTCATTTATTTCTATATACATGTAATTGATTGGCATTTTTTGTTATAAGATATCTGCATGTTTAAGATATTCTAAATATATAACATGTCTACTTTTAATTGATTTTATGTTAATGAATAATGCTGTTTTGCCATGAAAGATTATGTTAAATGGATACGCTGTATAATTAGGGTTTTTTATCTTTTGGATTAATTCATGTTGGATATTCATTAAACACTTTTTGTATTTGAATGTAATATAATAATATTATATATTTGTATTTGAATGTAATATAATAATATTATGTTTCCTAATAATATTCGTAATCCCCAATTCTACATTCTGCCAAAGACACACAAGCCATTTGATGCAAGTCTTCCACTTGGATATCCTGGTCGACCCATCGTGTCTGCATGCAGTTCCAGCACGGAAAATATTTCTAAATACTTTGACTATGTTTTAAATCCAGTTATGCAGCATTTACCATCGTATGTTAAAGATACAACAGACTCTATTAACAAGATAAAAAATATTAAATTGAAAAGAGATTGCTACTTTGTAACCTTAGATGTATCTTCTTTATACACTTACATTCCTAATGGTGAGGGAATAGATGCTTGTAAATATTTTTTAAGAAAAGAAACTATAAATAACCATGTTAACGTTGATGATGTAAGCAAACTGTTGCAAGTTGTTCTTGAAAATAANTAGTGAGGGAATAGATGCTTGTACATATTTTTTAAGAAAAGAAACAATAAATAACCATGTAAACGTTGATGATGTAAGCAAACTTTTGCAAGTTGTTCTTAAAAATAACTGTTTTGATTTCAATAATGATACTTATTTACAAACTATGGGTACTTCTATGGGTAGTCCTATGGCACCGTCTTATGCTTCCATTCCACCATAAAATTTACCTCTAGTATATCTCAACAGTTTGTATCTTTCCTTAAGGTATCTATATCAAAAAGTGAACTAGACACTGTTGTTACAAATATTTTTTGTAAACCCACTAATATGCATTTATACTTAGATTTTACGTCATCTGTCCTGTAAACGGGGTATTCCATACAGTCAGGCAAAGCGCTATAGACGTATCATTTCTGATGATCAATCAGTCCTTATCTACTTTATTTAAATATTTTAAAAGTAGAAATTATCCAATAAATGTTATTGAAAATGGATTTTCTCAAGTAAAAATTATGACACAGGAAAGTGCATTATGTGTTACTCAAAGAAATACTGATTCAATATACCATTTACTGTATGTTTTAACACATCACTTCCTAATATGGCTAAAATTTTACACAAATACTGGGATTTGTTAAGATTATCAGACAAGGAAAGTGTTAAGTTTTTACATTCATTTAAACCTATTTTGGCCTATAAAAGACCTAAGAATATATGTAACAGTCTTGTAAGAAGTTCAGTGTCTTATAACAGTACTGATATACATTTATCGGGTCAATGTAACCGACGAAGATGTACACATTGCAATAATATTAACATATGTTCAAATTTCAATAGTAGTGTTACTGGTTTATCGTATGATTTACGCTATGATGTTGATTGCACTTCGCGCAATGTTATATATCTTATTACATGTAAAAATTGTTGTAAACAATACGTCGGACAAACTAATCAGAATGTTTCCCGCAGAATGAATAGCCATAGATTTGATATCAGAAATTGTTCAATAAATCCTATTTCACATGTTGCTACACATTTTGGATCCACCGACAATGATTGCACTTTATCAGATTTCTCTTTTGTACCTATTGATGTTGTTCAAAACAATCTAGACCGTTTATGCAAAGAAACATATTGGATACATAAATTAAAAACTATGATTCCTAACGGTCTAAATAATAAACTGCTTTATGATATATAAAACATAAACATATTTACATATACATTAGATGTTTGCCTATTACTATGTTTTTTATAAAGTATATTATTACTAATAGGCTGTTGTATCATCATTGATCCATCTTTGTATTATGTATTATGTAATATTATGCACTATATATATTTTTCCGCCAAACGACGTTACGTTATTGTATGACGTTGACGTCATATCCTATGTATTTGTTTATACTACTGATGAAGGCTATGGCCGAAACATGTTTAGTACTTTTTGAATAAACAAAAGTGACGTGTTTGTGCGATTTATTTAATTTTATTATTATATCGGACTATCGCACAATGGCATCTGCTGAAGATCCACGTTTACAACTCAGGAAGTTAGCGGTGAACCACATGAAAAGCAGTTTACACGCCCGTTTTCTACAAAACTGTATTAATGATGATATTGTCCCGAAGGGTCTACGAATTTCACTCAAGATCAGCGTAGGAAATGACTCCGTCGAACTTCAAAATGACATTGACGCCTTGCTACAGAAGGTTAGTGTTGAAATTTGTGAGAGAGTTCGAGCCGACCATCTGCGGCGGGCACACAGCATAGGGCAATCTATTGAAGAGCTCAGAAAATCTTTAGAACATAAACTTTCTAACAATGATTTCAATACAATGGAAAATGATATTTTCAAAGAAACAGAAGAAAAGCAGATTCTTTTAAATAAAACACACGAACAAAAGTTAAACATATTGAGAAATGAACAAATTAGATATCAACAAAAAGAAAAGAAAAAAACGATCAGGGGAGAGAAAACGTCCACCAATAACTATTGTAGCACCAACAAACAAACTAAATCAACGAATGATACTGGTCATAATGAAGGTTGGCACACAGTTGCACGAAAACAAAAATCGCCCAAACATCAATCTGTTCCAAATCAGAAACGGGACACAGGAAACGCGTTCGTTCAAAAGGCCCAAGCAGAACAAAACAGAATGAAAACTCCAGAGAAAAACAGCACAACAACAATTCACAACCCAGGAAACAAATCTTCTATCTGCTCAAATACAAGTTCTCCATCTTCAAAAAACGAGCATACCCCGGGCACAAAGATGTCTTACCGAGAGGCCGTAATCAACGGGGCTACAAGAACACCACAAATGAAGGAACACGAAACATCACTTATTCACACAATGGAAATGTTAATAAAAACAGTGAAGGACTTGATTGTCACATCAAATCAAAAACAAGGCGTTTTGCAAAATTTAAAAACAGACGGGAGTACAAGAAATTTCAGAAAAGAAAGAAACACATTCAACAGGGTAAGGAGACAGTTTTGAATTTATCAGACCGTATTTTATCAGACACTGATTACATTCTATTAGGAAAAGGATTAGGATTCTGTCCTCGTATAAAATCCCACGATAAAGTTAAATTAGCGGAAGAAGTTTTTCTTTTTACCAGAAGATTGCGTTTAAAAGAATATTTTACAGAACTAAATAAAACAGATATACACAATACTACTGAAAATGATGAATATATACACCTGCCGTTCTTTAACAAGATACCATCTACATTTACACCTCCTAGTGGAAGAGACATATATCTTGATTTTTACATAGAAGCCATTACAAATGAAATTCTACATAATGATAAGAAGAAACAGTTCCGACCAAATATCTCCAAGGACCAACTACAAGCCTTAAAAAATTTAGCACATGATCATAATATTGTTATTAAAAAAGCCGACAAGTCAAATACCATTGTGGTTATGAATACAAATAAATATATTGAAGAAGTTAATCGTCAATTAAACGATGAACATTTCTACAAAAAGGTGAACAACAACCAACACCAGTCATCGCAAGAAAATATCCTAAAATGTTTTGAAGAAATAAAGAACAACAACCCCGGTATAAGTAAACAGTTTGACTTATTTCCTAATAATATTCGTAATCCCCAATTCTACATTCTGCCAAAGACACACAAGCCATTTGATGCAAGTCTTCCACTTGGATATCCTGGTCGACCCATCGTGTCTGCATGTAGTTCTAGCACGGAAAATATTTCTAAATACTTGGACTATGTTTTAAATCCAGTTATGCAGCATTTACCATCGTATGTTAAAGATACAACAGACTTTATTAACAAGATAAAAAATATTAAATTAAAAAAAGATTGCTACTTTGTAACCTTAGATGTATCTTCTTTATATACTAACATTCCTCATGCTGAGGGAATAGATGCTTGTAAATATTTTTTAAGAAAAGAAACTTTAAATAACCATGTAAACGATGATGATGTAAGCAAACTGTTGCAAGTTGTTCTTGAAAATAACTGTTTTGATTTCAATAATGATACTTATTTACAAACTATGGGTACTGCTATGGGTAGTCCTATGGCACCGTCTTATGCTTCGCTTTTTATGGGTAAATTTGAGGAAGATTTTCTTAACACTACCTCTATTAAACCATATATTTGGCTTAGATTTTTGGATGACATTTTTATGATATGGAATGACTCTTTAGAAGATTTAAACACTTTTATTGATGCTTTAAATAACTTCCATTCCACCATAAAATTTACCTCTAATATATCTCAACAGTGTGTATCTTTCCTTGATGTATCTATATCAAAAAGTGAACTAGACACTGTTGTTACAAATATTTTTTGTAAACCTACTAATATGCATTTATACTTAGATTTTACGTCATCTCACCCCATGTCCTGTAAACGGGGTATTCCATACAGTCAGGCAAAGCGCTATAGACGTATTATTTCTGATGATAATGCATTCAATCAGTCCTTATCTAGTTTATTTAAATATTTTAAAAGTAGAAATTATCCAATAAATGTTATTGAAAATGGATTTTCTCAAGTGAAAAATATGACACAGGAAAGTGCATTATGTGTTACTCAGAGAAATACTGATTCAATAATACCATTTACTGTATGTTTTAACACATCACTTCCTAATATTGCTAAAATTTTACACAAATACTGGGATTTGTTAAGATTATCAGACAAGGAAAGTGTTAAGTTTTTACATTCATTTAAACCTATTTTGGCCTATAAAAGACCTAAGAATATATGTAACAGTCTTGTAAGAAGTTCAGTGTCTTATAACAGTACTGATATACATTTATCGGGTCAATGTAACCGACGAAGATGTACACATTGCAATAATATTAACATATGTTCAAATTTCAATAGTAGTGTTACTGGTTTATCGTATGATTTACGCTATGATGTTGATTGCACTTCGCGCAATGTTATATATCTTATTACATGTAAAAATTGTTGTAAACAATACGTCGGACAAACTAATCAGAATGTTTCCCGCAGAATGAATAGCCATAGATTTGATATCAGAAATTGTTCAATAAATCCTATTTCACATGTTGCTACACATTTTGGATCCACCGACAATGATTGCACTTTATCAGATTTCTCTTTTGTACCTATTGATGTTGTTCAAAACAATCTAGACCGTTTATGCAAAGAAACATATTGGATACATAAATTAAAAACTATGATTCCTAACGGTCTAAATAATAAACTGCTTTATGATATATAAAACATAAACATATTTACATATACATTAGATGTTTGCCTATTACTATGTTTTTTATAAAGTATATTATTACTAATAGGCTGTTGTATCATCATTGATCCATCTTTGTATTATGTATTATGTAATATTATGCACTATATATATTTTTCCGCCAAACGACGTTACGTTATTGTATGACGTTGACGTCATATCCTATGTATTTGTTTATACTACTGATGAAGGCTATGGCCGAAACATGTTTAGTACTTTTTGAATAAACAAAAGTGACGTGTTTGTGCGATTTATTTAATTTTATTTAAGCAAACAGCGCAGACCCTGATGAGATGCCGCATCATGCGGCGTCTCATCTGGGTCTACGCTGTTTGCCAAGGCCTTTTTTCTAGACGCTAGGCATAAATGGGTTAATGTCATTCATGTTGGATAAGCTGAATTGTGACCACAAATCTACACAAAATGTTCGCTAATATTGTTGGGGCCTATCTCTAAACATTGGTGGCGTATTCAAGTTAGGCAAACAATGTGTCAATAAAGCAAGACGATGAATCCAAATGATTAATTTTATTCAACACTTAATGCACATAGTTTAAAATAGCCCCAGTCAACGCGTCACAGCGATGACGTAGACATATTCGAAATTCACACAGTTATTCGATTCAATGTTCATCTTAAAGTACTCTAAAGAGATATAGCACTAAGTTTCGTAATTCAGTCGATAATAATAAATATTCCGTGGAAAAGTGTTAACTAGATCTAATGGATTAATGTTCGCGTAAACGTGATTTATTTACTTATTGTTTGAATCAATTTACAACATGGATTAGTTATTAACAGGTTTTGGGGGCAAGCTGATGTTTATGCTTCTCCCCGACAAGAAAAACCAAGACTGACTCGAGAATCAACAAGACGTTCGAAATTTGGCCGATATCTAACCGAAATCTGGCCACAAACTGGCGGAAAATTTGCCGCGGCCATAAATCGGCCACTGGCAAATAACGGCCGTGGACAGGCCCAAAATCGGCCATGGATACAAAATGGCGGAGAATCGAACGCTGAATTCTTCACATAGTTACACAAACCATAACAATTCGCTGAATACTTAAATTACATAAGTGTCACGATTGGATAATACACTTAATACAGAAATAACATACAAATATGTGCTTAATGGATAAAGCAAGTTCAATGCGCGGATATTGACATCAGACTACTGAGTTAAAATAAATGTAAACAAAATGGAAACGGATTGAATGGTTAGTGTGCATTTATTTTTAGGGCAACTTGGACCAAGACGACAAGTAATTGTCGGTTAGTTTTCTTGGTCAAATACAACAATGGAAAAGCATCGCACCGTCACAAAAGAAGGGTAAATTAATGTCTGATTATATAACGTTTATTAATGTTTTGTTTACATAAAATCCAATAGTCACTCAATATGTTGGAGTAAGGCAGTTCTGACGCATTCGAAATGTTCAACTGAAATTAATGTGTGTCATACGTGTTACTGATTGTAGCTCCTAACGGTCTATTTATTTGAATTGTTTTCACTGAACATGCAGTACATTATACAAAATCACATATAATTAGTAGGTTTATATTTTTCAGAATAACATTTGTATTGTAAATTCAATTAATCTTAATTGATAAATGTACCGCATACAGTTGTGACAAATGCATACTGTAATTTAATAATAAATATTATTTTCAGTTTGCTTATCAATGATTGTGTAGTATTCAGAAGAACTTTTGTGTATTATAATAACTATTACGTGTTCACACAGTCGTAAGGTTTTATGCCAACCCTGGTTTGTAATAACGAAAATGATTATTTACCATTAAAGACTCATAGACATGCGCGTGTTTAATGTACAGAGTCAATAGTCATAACCATGATTTTTGTGCTTTTTTAGGAATATTGTTTTAAATAAAAATAACACACCGCATCTTGAGCCAAACGACTAATATGCTAGAAGTAAAAGGTACATGTCATTGATACATTCACACATGACCATTGATGCTTAGAAGAAATATTATTTAACGAATTCGTATTACATATGAACGGGTCCGTGTCTTACCATAAACTGATGCAACCTCTCTTCTGTTTGATATTGTAAATATATCCAGATGTAAATACATGGTGCCAAAACATTACTAGACAATTTAACAATGACGTGGCTAGTGTATAACGCATGTCAACTTCGGTTGTTTAATTTATTTATGAAGTTGTATAGTCGAACGCCCTTGTCAGTGATATAAATTACAAACAGTTCCGTTGGTTGAATAACATTTTTAGGGAAGAAATCTGGTAAGTGCCTCATTGAATATCGCTTGCCAATCGACACAGAACGAAGGACGACATTCGAACGTTTTGATTCTAGCAATATCGCGCCAAGTGTTTGGCAAACAATGTTGCAACAACAATTGAATGCCCTTTGTATTTTTTTGTTCATTAGATGATTAACCTGTTTATCATCTCTAGCTACCTGTCCATCTGTTATTCTGTTATAAACTCCACGATCATGCTTCTTTGAAGTGTAAAATTGGTTTTCCGCGTTTTGATCAAATTTACGCTGCGCCAAACGCATTATTGGCATTCCACGAATAACTTCGTATTTCAATAAATAACACACTTTTGACAATCTGGCGATATTACCGAGGGATAAATATTTCCTATTTTCCCATCATTAACTGAGAAATCCGTTTCCCCCCCCCCATTCGGTTCAAAGCGTATTTCCGTTTTTGGCAAAGATGTCGATCGCTCAACATACGCGTTAACGTAATCGATGGACGGGCTAATGTTCATGATATATAGTCAGTCAATGGCAAGTGTCTTGACTGTTTGAATTACTGCGTAAGAATTACTTTCGATGCCACTTCTTCTGACACTTCACGATAATATTAAATACCAAAAGATTACACTTTGGAAATATATGCAATAAACATAATATATTTATATGAATATTTTTGTATTATAAAATGTATGACATTAATTTTATTTTATTAATTGTATTTGATATTTCGTAGTGAAACATCTTTTATTTTATTTGCAAAATGTGTTTATGATGTATCTGTGAACTGTTAGGTCTTTCCATCATCAGACTGTATTGATCTGCGTCTAAACAAATTGGGAAAAGATGGATGGATAATTGGTCCACTATAGTTTATTTTCCTTCATACTATGTTTCTTGAGTAATAATCGTGTTCACTTAAATAGCTTGTATATTTCCCTTGCCATAAGTCACTAGAAGATATTTTAAGTAAGCCCATACAATTATCTTAAGTATTTGTTCTGATAAAATCGTATTTCTCTTGGGAACCGATAAAAATAAGTAAATACACTAACTGTTTATTCGAAGTATATTATGGTCCTTGTATTTGTAATAAACTAACGGAGATGTTAGATATATCAATAACCAAATACATTAGAATTCCATCCTTGACTTGGCAATTAACGTTGAAGCCGAAAGAGATATTATTAACCGCATAAGATAAATCTCCGCTCGATAAAACAAGCCTTTGACGCGTATTGCTTAGGAAAGTGATGCAACAGTTAAAAACATGCTTTTATTTCTTATTTATATTTCCTTGTTACAAAAATGTATAGTAAAATATGTCGAATGAATACCCGTTTATGTTCTTTGAAAAAGACACACTAATATACTTGATGACACTTGGTTAAATTGATTATGACATACTTCTAATGGTTCAACAAATTGATCGCAGTATAGCCCGTGTCGCACATTACCGATCCTCGCTGCCTGTATGTAGTGTACAGATATTTCATTGACTCTAGGGAACAGTCAATTGTTTTCCCGAACATGAGACGGAAATATGTTGAACTATTGCCCTGACGTCGTTAGGCCAACCGCAACAGTCAAAAATATAGCCATCGATACCGATTGAAAATAATTCGACAGAATGTTCCCAAATGTGTAGGAATTATCTACTTTGAATATTGTTAAAAAATATCATTTATATACCTTTAGCTGCATTGTGACTACAAATCTATACCAAACCCATTGTGTTTGCTAATAATTGATTATATCATGTGTATTATTTCAATCGCTAAGTTTACATATAATTCGCTAGTCAATCAATATGTTGGGGCAATGCTGATTCAAAGTGAGTGTTTGACTTTAGCTTTCCAGCTGTTAAATGTTATCTTGGCATTTCTGACGAATTTTAAATGTTGAAATTGATGTTTTCGATACATGTGATTGAAGCCCCGGATGTTCTATGTAAATTTTTATAACCGAATTTGCAGTTAAATTATAGAGAATAACACACACTTAGTGTGTTCATGTTTCACATAATACCATTTAGTATAGTAAATTAAATTAATTGTAATTGTTAAATGTACCGCATACGTACGCGAGAAATGCATACTGTAATTTAATAATAAATATTATTTAAACTAAATCCAATAATGTTGTATCCAGAAGTAGGTTTGTGTGTTTAAATTAATAAAACGTATACACGTGTGTATTCTATTTCTTGATTTTAATAACCAAATGTTTATTTACCATCAATAACAGAAAGAACAACGCGTGTGTAATGCACTAGTCATAACCGTGATGTTTGGACTGCGTATAAAATGTACAAAGTAACTTGTCATAACCGTGATGTTCGAACCTTTTTTAACAGATTTGTGAATTAAATAACACAACAAATTTTGGCACGTTTTGGCAGAACGACTAATATGCTCGGAGTAAAATGTGCATGTCATTGATACATGCACGCATGAAGATTGCTGCTAAAAAAGAAAAACATGTGTCACAAATTTTTAGTACATATATACGGGTCCCTGTTTTAATACGACATATTACAACCTCTCCTCTTTCTGATATTGTGAGGAAATCCAAATGTTAATGCATGGTGTCAAAGTGCACTGAACAATTTACCAATTACGTTGCCAGTGAATAACGCATGCCAATTTCGAATGTTTAATTTACTTCTGAAGTTGAATAGTCGGATGCCGTTGTCAGTGATATAAATTACAAACAGTTCCGTTTGTTTAATAACATTTTAAGGGAAGAAATCTGGTAAGTGCCACATTGAATTTCGCTTGCCAAACAAAACATAATGCTTAACGTGTTTATCATTTCTGGCAATTCTACCCATCTTATATACTCCACGATCACGTTTTTTTTTAATTGTAAAATTGTTTTCCGCATTTTGATCAAATTTACTCTGCGCCAAACACATTATTTACACTCCACGAATAACTTCTCATGTCAATAAATAACACAGTTTTGACAATCTGACGATATTGCCGAGGGATAAATATTTCCTATTTTCCCATCATTAACTAAGAAATCCGTTTCCATCTTTTGGTTCAAAGCTTATTCCCGTTTCAAGCAAAGATGTCGATCACTCATCATACGCGTTAACGTAATCGATAGACGGGCTAATGTTCATGATATATGGTCAGTCAATGGCTTATGTTCATCACATATAGTCAGTCAATGGAAAGTGTATTGACTGTTTGAATTACTGCGTAAGAATTACTTTCGATTCCTCTTCTTCTTCTGACAATGTTCACGTTAATATCAAATACTCAAAAGAACATTGTTTGGCAATTTAAAACAGTAATACGATAAGAGTTTAAACAACTAAGTGTTTATACAAGCTTCACTAGTGAAAACCCTACCATAATCCCTCAACACCATCTATAGGTAGAGCAAAATGCTAAGCCAAAAACCACGATGAAATGACAGTTTTAATAGAGCATTTTCATAAACTGCCTTTTTACTGGTATATAAAAACCGTTTCGTACTGCTGTGTAATGACATGTATGAAATTAATTTTATTTTATTAATGGCATTTGGTATTTCATAGAAAAACATCTTTCGTCTTATTTGAAAAAGGTGTTGTTATTGTGTTTGTACAGGTCTTTTCATCATCTGACTGTATTGGTCTGCGTATGAATAAATGGGGAAATAGATTAATGGATAATTCGCCCACTCTAGTGTATCTCCCTTCATACTATGTTTATGTAGCAATAATCATGATCACTCAAATCACTCTTTAATATTCCTCTTGCCATAATTCACTACGAGATGTTTTACGTCAATCCATACACTTNATTATCGAAACCTACATAGATATATTAACTAAATTATTATATTTCCTTGAGATAAAACATATGCGTTACACATATACATACGAATTTGTATTATGTAAAAACTAAACAAATCTTGAATATACTTTTAACGAGAATACATTAAGAAATTATACACATGATGTATTGTCGGCGTGTTCGATTTTCAAAAATGGACAATTAAAAGTGTGCTTACACATGCCCATGTGATTTAAACAAATTATCGTTTTTTAGTAGCTTGTGTAAGACTCGCCCTTCTTATATTCTAAGCCAATCCTGATATATTACACGCCGATAGGATATTAACCTGTTTTGGAATGATACATACTCCTAAAATGCTGGTGTTTTTGAAATATAAACCCGTATTGCGCTTTTCGCTAGTTACTTTGTTCACATTGTGTAGAATGATATACAGCGCAAATCATGGCAGTATAGTAGTATCAACGGTTACTGTGAAGCGGGAAACTCCTAGAATCGGTGTTCTATTGTCTCCTCGCTATATAAAAACGAAATTAATAAGTTAGTGGACAGAAATACACGCCCGCCGAAAAAAACAATGGAAACCATGCGATGCCATATTTTTGGGGCTTGTTATCGCACTTGACTTCCGTGTCATATGAACAAAAATATATGTAACGGTTTAGTTAAAATATCGAAGAAAAATGAATTATTTAAGATAGCTAACTTTAAAAAATGGCTTGAATTCTGAAATGCTTGGTGCATATTGGTTGGTTATTAATCTTGGAGTCTATTTTTATGTTAGCTAAAGATTTCCAGAAAGTTTGATGCAGATTCGATGAAAACTGCACTAGTTTATTGTGTTCTTTGAATTTTGTAAATTAATCCGTTTCTCATCTTTACATAGATAGATAAATAACATTTAAGATTGAATGTTTTTTTTAGTTTCGTTTACTGCCAAATAATGCCCATTACTACCACACAGTTCACCTATATATTGTAGAAAAGTCATATACAAGGAGTTCAAGAATATGTTTTTATTCCCTATAATACTCTAGACATTTTTTTTACAAAAATGGATTGTAACATATGTCGAGTGCATGAAATTTCCTTTTCTTGGAAAAGGACATAATTATTATTACATTTGATGACACTTGATTACATGCATTATTATATATTTCTAATTGCTATATAATGTTTTTGAAGTATAGCCCGGGTCGCACACTATCGATAATTGCTGCCGTTATATTCTTTACAGATATTCCATTGACTCCAGGGAACAGTCAAATTGTTTTCCCGAAGAAGAGACGTAACTATGTTGAACTATTGCCCTGACGCCGTGAGGCAAAGGGCAACTGTTCAAAATATAGCCATCAATACCGATGCAATAACTTGGTAGACTGTTCCCAAATGTCTATGAATTATCTACTTGTAATACTAAGTGACAATAATAATAATAATAATAATAATAATAATAATAATAATAATAATAATAATAATAATAATAA
>VMBQ01000455.1:21291-94440 GCA_007657795.1 Dreissena rostriformis
AATAATAATAATAATAATAATAATAATAATAATAATAATAATAATAATAATAATAATAATTATAATAATAATAATAAAAAAAATAATAATAATAATAATAATAATAATAATAATAATAATACTTTTATGGAAGAGATCTGGTTAATGCCAAATTGAATTTCGCTTGCCAATCGACAAAGAACGCTTAACTTGTTTATCATCTCTCGCTATTCTACCCATCTTATATACTCAATGAACATGCTTCTTTGTGTGTAAAATTGGTTTTCCGATTTGTGATCAAATTAACGCTGCGCCAAACGTATTATTGACACTCCACGAATAACTTCTTATTTCAATAAATAACACTATTTTGACAATCTGGCGATATTGCCGCGGGATACATATTTCCTATTTTCCCATCATTAATTGATGAATCCGTTTCCCATAGTCGGTTCAAAGCTTATTTTAGTTTTAAGAAGGATGTCGATCACTCATCATACGCGTTTACGTTATCGATAGACGGGCTAATGTTCATGATATAGAGTCAGTCAATGTTCGGGATATATAGTCAGTCAATGGCAAGTGTCCTTATTGTTTGAATTACTGACGTACGAATTAATTTTGATTCCACTTCTTCTGACACTGTTCACGTTAATATCAAATACCATAGGATCGTTCTATTGTAAATATACAACAATATAACGCGAAGAGTATCAGCAACTAAGTGGTTATATACGGTAGGCTTAATTGCAAAATTGGAAATATATATGACCCGCGTAGTGCGAAAATGGGCATTATGCATTATGCTCCACGCAGTCTGATCAGGAGCTACCCTGTCAGCAAATGAGACTACGTGCGCGCGCACGTATGTGTGTGTGTGTATTTTGAAGTTTATGAGGAGCTTCCGCACACGAGGCTGCATAATATGTGGACCTTAAGTGTGTCCCAATGATCTATGTTAGTAAACGTATGGTGCAATTAGTTCTTAACTAATTTATTTGAGACCTAGGTATAGAGTTGTTTTCTGATTTCCCGAGGAATGTCTGATTTAGTGGTCTAGCAGTAGGATGGTTGTCTAGGGATCGGAAGGTCTCTGGTTCGAATCCCGCTCAGGGTATTGGATTTTTCTGAGCAAAACAAAACAATCCCAAGCTTGACTCTCTCCACTCAGGTGTATAAATGGGTACCTGTGAGGGAAATAAGCCAATGTGCAGTGGCTGCATTGTGCGCCGAGTGTTAACGGACGACTTGTATCTCAGGGGGTAAGTGTGAAATACGGCCGAAGATGCACACGTCAACATAACAGACTTTAAACCCGTCCTTTTACATTTTTTTTAAATTAAGAGTTACCAGTTACGTGTGGATCATGGCTGTTTACTTTGTTTGTTTGAACATGGTAATTGATGTAATCAGGAGTTTTCAAAATACTTACGTTCTCCAAGTTCAAACATACATATGCACTTCAAGCATTTGTATGTTGGCCAATGTTCTGTTTGTGGAAATGTTAAGACAAGCCTTTTGTGCAAAATAGGCTTTTGTGGAATGATGCCATAAAGTCTTGCAACTTTTTGCACATGGCTCCATTTATTAATGTAAATGTTAAAGAGGTTATGTTTTAACATGTTATACTTTTTTATCAAATAGCATCGGACAATGAGAATTGTGTAAAACAAACTGCGTATTGTCATCGGAGTGTGTTGAGAACAAATACGCAGTTTTGACGTAATGCATATTACTTACGTGTGACGTTAAATGACGTCGACTTAAGGCATACATAATATTCTTTATTGCTACCAACAGTTTGTAGGTTGTCCTCTTTAGTATGATATTTACTATAACTAGTATATGATTGAAGTTTATGCATAATTAACAGCCTTTCAAAATATTTTATTATTGCTGTTATCTCATCTGCTACGTAATGTATGACTGTTCACTCCTCGTTATAATGTTTTATGTTATCGCACGGTATTAAAAACGAACAAAAGATATGATCGCATAAAAAATGAAGTTTTATATCATCGTGACAAGGTTGTATATTTCGATTGCTCATGCATTAAACTAATAATAGGCCATAGTTATCTTTATGGACATTTTTACAATGAGTGACGCTAACCGTAATACAAAAAGTGTTGTATTAAAAGGCTTGTTAAATACTGAATGTTGTAATATAAAAGGTAATAAAAATAATGTTTTTATAATGCTAATGTTACCTTTAGTACCTAAGTATTGATCAACTCGTACCGCATTTCTTTTCCACACCAGTAAGTCGAACGCGGTGCAGACAACAACGGCCAAATCAGCCTTTTAAAATAATTCATTATGACTGTTATGTCGTCGAGTACATGAACATAGTTTATAACACTCCTTGTTATAATTTTAATGTTGTTTCGCACGTTATATACAAGATGAACAGATATGATCGCATAAAAATTTAGTTTAAGGTCATCGTGACAAGATCGACAAGGTTTTTTTATTGCCCATAAAATTAATTTATAACAAGCCGTATTGATCTTTATGGACATTTTNCTGACCAAGATGTTCCTCAAGCTCTTAAACCTATTGTTAATATAATTTCAGGCTGTCGTCTGCTGACAGAAACGCTTTAAGCATTCGTCGTCTGCTAAATTTGACTGGAGTTATCCACACAGGCAGTCATGGGTTACGGGCCCTACCGTAGCTAAAACATATTGATTAGTAAAATTGCGTCTGCATTATTTGTGAGCTTCGCTCACAAATGAAAACAAAGACCCAGTTAATAAACCGTATCCAAATGAAAACAAGAGAGTGCCCTTTTGTTATTTCTGGTGTAACTGTTATCAGTAACTTTCAAAACTGCACCTACCGGTATACGAGACGTTCAATTTGTTTTTAAATAGTATATCCAGTATTTTTCCTTTCATTCCAAAGTTATTAAATTTCACTGCACTAGTGTACACCGAATGTTCTGCTTTTTATGATATTGTTTTCAAAACCGCACAAAAAACTGTAGAAAATAACCTTCGCGTCATATGTTCAAGTGAACACGTTTTCTTAAATTTCGGATATTATTATAGGAGTAAAGTTTCTATAATTAACTCCGCGGTAAATTGACTTCGCTAAACAGGTGATAGTTATATCGCGATATTTATTATAACTATAAACACTTGTCAATACTGACAAGCGAACAACCGTAAATATGTCTTGTGTCAATTTGTGAGCGGTCACAGGCAAACTTTATCAATAAAAATCCTCGGGGTGGGATGTCTTAAAATAATCTCGTTCTTGTTTTGTCAATTACAAAAACGAAAACACCGAAAGTTTCGTTTATTTATCTACGAAAATGTCTTTGTTAAAATAGAGTGGGAGATATTTACAGTTGGCAATTTTATTCACACGAATACTACAATAGCGATGACATGTTTAAGTAAGCGTTTATGTCAATAATTATATTGTTTTTCTTTTTCTTTCTAAATCAGTGTTTCAGTTCAACCATGCCTCTGTAATTTTGAGTATCTTTACCTAACCTATGTTTTGCCTCAGATTTTCCTGTTTGATATCATTTCATGCCTTTTGGTTTTGATGGTACATAGAAGCAGAAGATGTAAATGGTGATTGTGAGGTTGTACCAATTTAAAGACCCATTGACACTCAAACTCAACAAATAGTTCGTAAAATATTTCGTTAAATAAAGTTTGCCCATAAAACAATCAGTGTTCTTTATCGCAATAGCCAACATTTCAACGCTAGCTGTGGTCTGGTAACATAGATTTTACAAATACAAAATGCTCTTTTTTGTTGTGGTACAATATATTCAACACATGTTCATGTACCATGTTAGTGTCCGTGTGTCGTATGAAAAGATATCGTTGCGGAAAATTAAAATGGAATATATTGTACCACAAAAAATAAAAAAGAGCATTTATATGTGTATAAAAATGGTTTCATTGGTCATCNAGTGGCATACTATTAGAATCATTAAAGTGGCATACCATTAGAATCATTAAAGTGGCATACTATTAGAATCATTAAAGCGACATACTATTAGAATCATTAAATTTACATACTATTAGAATCATTAAAGTAGCATACCATAATAATCATTTAAGCGAAATACTATTAGAATCATTAAAGTAGCATACCATAATAATCATTAAAGCGACATACTATTTGAATCATTTAAGTGGCATACTATTAGAGTCATTAAAGTACCATACATTAAGAATCATTAAAGAAGCATAACATTAGAATCATTAAAGTAGCATAACATTCAAATTATTAAAGTGGTAAACCATTAGAATCATTAAAGTGGCATACCATTAGAATCCTTAAAGTGGCTTACTATTAAAATCATTAAAGTGGCATACCATTAGAATCATTAAAGTTAAATACCATTTGAATCATTGCAGTGGCATACCATTACAATCATTAAAGTATACCATTTGAATCATTACAGTTGCATACCATTGTAAAGATTAAAGTGGTATACCATTAAAATCATTACAGTGGTATACCATTTGAATCATTGAAGTTGCATACCGTTAGAATCACTAACGTAGCATACCATTAGAATCATCCAAGTGTCATACATTAGACATGCAAACAAACTCTTGACGCACATGAATACACCGACAACTAATAAGACAAAACTCAAGTTGTTCGATTCCACTTATAACTGTTTTGCCATACACAATTATTTCCCACTTTATGAAGGGTATTGACTAACAAAGAGTGTCCAAATCATTTGTCAACTGTCTTTCTGTTTATATAGAGGATTTGTTGAATTTTGTGAAATATTGATTTGTATTCACAAGTGATCATATAACATAATATTTTCACAAGTGGCGCAGCATATTTATTTTCTGATCACGAGTGAATGAAGATCGATATTCCACAGAATCCAACAAATTTTCTTTTTATTTTAGGCTTTTTTCACCGTTTATTTACATTTTAAACGAGTTAAACTAGAGCATTACACTGGAATAATGACGTCATGACGTCACATATATTACTTCATTTCACAGTAAAACACTGGAAATTATTGATAATTTTCATAGTTATTTTTCACTAATGTTTATTTTTAAACCACCGGAAAGCATAAAATAAATGAACAAAAGAAAGTATCTTCTTAGCAAAAACCCAGTTAAGGCAGAAAGTGTCGTCCCTGATTAGCCTTTGTGGACTGCACAGGCTAATCATGCATTAAACCCTCTTTTCAAAGAGCGCGACATATATATAAAGCACGTGTAAAGAAGAGAAATTAATATAATAAAACAACTTGTACAGACACAAAATAAAGATAATGAACACGTGTTTAAAAGATAAATGAATACAATAAACACGTGTACACTTTAATTAATATTATAATTTAAATTTATATAAATATTCCAAATCATTATTACTTTACCGAATTCAACATATTTTTTTTGTATTTTGGCCGAAACGATGTGCATAACAAACCATTTCTGCATTAATTAATTTTTGAAAATACTTAGAAAGTGGGGCTCTTAATGTTAATTTAATAAGTTGTCGTTGATGTTGTCTAAATTACTGCTTACATGAGAACGCATTTATAATGTGTAAATTCGCCATTAAGTCGATGTAATTACTCATGTTTTACATAAATATATTCGCTTGGCGTGCGTGACAAAATACAATTTAAATATCATTTGCGGTTCGGTTTGTTGGTTCAAGTTGTTAAATACGCGGTTTTTCCCTTTGATAGTTTTTTGTTTTGTTTGTTCGCAGTTTAGCTTATGCAAACGCGCGGCGTCCATCTTGCGTGTTTCTGTACAATATTGAGACTTTCTATTTTGAACCGTCCGGTTTACTTACTTTTATTTGACTTGATAGTCTGGGTTATTGACAGATTTGGCACATGTTTTATTGTTCTCGATTTTTATATTAACAATAAGTGTTGTTATAATAGGTATTGATAATCAATGAAACATATTTACGAACACATCTAGTACGAATTTCCTCGGATGCGTGATGAAGATACATAAAGACATAAAGAAGTAACATTTTAGGTTAAATGTGCGAAATACCTTGATGTAGCATGTGGAGGAACACATTTTGTATAGCCTTTATGTGTAGTATTTTTGGCTCAATATAAAGAAGTGAAACTCCAGACGCTGCAGCTGTATTGAATTTAAATCATACTCACCTTCGTGGTCCTTTATTTATGGCAAGGAACCATTTGCCAAAACGGTACAGTACGGCACAAAACGAAACAACATAATACACATAGTAGAATAAAGCTGGGGTAACCGCCTTGGAACGGTCAATGCTAAGCACTGGGGGTTTAAACCGGTAATAGAGCGCTCAACCTCACACTTGGCCCACCAATATTCAGGCTACATATAAGTGTAAGATGCATATCAAACCGGATTCTTAGCATATTGCCAAATATAATCATGTTCCTATTGGTCAAAAGACGACAGACACATTTATTGTATAAACGAATTTTAAACAACATTAACAGTTTCAAATAATGCATTTCATTGCATTCGATTGTTCCGAAAATACAGGTCCAAATAGGCACTTTCGTGAACCTAGTCCTTTCCAAAAATCATCATAAGATACTTCTGTTGCAACGTGCATAGTTTGTAACATGGCCATACATCCAGAGTCATGTATACCTACTTGCAACTAATTATAGCACTAATTTTAGTTCATCCCCTTACAATAACGACTTTATTTTGTGGCTGTTTTATGTATTGTTTTATGGGTTTCTATTTATAAAAGGGGCATATTGCATGCAATTTTGGTTTTCACGTACCAAGTATTAGCTTTGTAATTTTATTTGAAATTATCATGTCCGCAAAAGACGTCCTGCACAGCTGAAGAGCTAGTTTTTTTTTCTGTTAAATTTCGCAAACGGGGATGATGTGAAAATCTGAATCTTTTCCAGAACAATAGTTTATTGCTTAAATATAAGTGAACATGAAAAGCTCATTTCGTTAATGTCAACCGCGAAGTTCGGTCGAATGTCATCTCAACTCTTTTAAGGTGCAAACAAATCAAATTATGCATCAGGCCCGCCTAATTAATTAAAATAATAGCGCGATATAAGAAATCGTAAACCCACATACATATTAAGTTATTTTGCAAAAACAGTTGTGCATACACATTGTCAATAATATTACACCCATGTTCTCGCTTGGACTCGTTACGGACACACATAGAGGAATCACTTCTCAATCAAATATCTTGTACCGAATTCATATTGTTAAGTTTTCACTAATCACAAAACAACATTAATCTCTCGCAATTAAACACGAATTCAAGCGCGGTGTGTTTGGTTAAATTGACAGAGTACGTTATTAGAAATGTGATTAATTTTTAAGTGAAGGTATGATTCTCTTTTTTTCGCGATACACGGTATTTTAAAACAAGAAATTGTAGAATGATCGTATCCAATAACGTTGACTGCTTTACTAATTATGGTAAACCACGAGACAATTATGATATATACTAGGCCTTTTAAGATAAATAATACAATATGCCAATACAAAATAGACATTTTGTTTACAAAACATACCACCTAAAATTCTTCAAAGGTTGCACATGCAATAATTGTCGTAAAAACTAATAAATGCAAATATAGAACAAAATACATTCAGTTTCAGAAAATTAGTTTTCACTTAAAACAATCTTTGCAATAACCACTTAAAGTAAATGAACGGAGCACGGTTGCATTTTGCCATCAGTAATGATCCGTTGGTATATTTAGATAACCTTACCAAATCAATACAGCTGCTACAGGCGGTAAAATGGGTTCGAAAGCATGCAAATTAAATTGTTATAAAAGACAAATCTGACCACGTCGATCATAAATAATTTTCGTAAAGATTGGTGATCATGATTATCAAACATCACATTCAAGCATTCAGGGGCAGTTTTATGTTTGTATGAAGACCAACGTCCCTCGTATGTATGTGTGAGAACGTAGACATATATATAGAGAATAACAGGTTACTGCCTGATCTTTTTGTAATATATCAGGCAAGGCTTAGAATAATATAACGGCGAGGCTTGCCGAGCCGTTATTTTATTCGTGCCGAGCCTGATATATTACAAAAATATCAGGCAGTAACCTGTTTTTCTGTTTATCATTCCTCTCTCTAAGTCCCCGTTTTAAAAGAAATAATTGAAACAAAATCGCTACGACGCTGCATTTTTAGCGGGAATGAATATGATCGTTGACGTTTGACTTGTTACTAATGACTTCATGAGCACTTGCGCTTAATATTTGTAAAATATGTTTTTCGCTGTTTTGTTTGCTTTTTGTGTCTAAAATATAATACATCCTGGTATCAAAGTGTTTGTTTTGTTGAATCTGATTTTATT
Source organism: Dreissena rostriformis (assembly GCA_007657795.1). Lineage (NCBI taxonomy): Eukaryota > Metazoa > Mollusca > Bivalvia > Myida > Dreissenidae > Dreissena > Dreissena rostriformis. The sequence goes on from VMBQ01000455.1 coordinate 29,599, forward strand.
TTACTAAACATGATGACTTTATAGTTCATTCCGAGTAAAATGACTTACATCCAANGAAAGTGGGGCTTAAAATGTTCATTTAATAAGTTGTCGTTGGTGTATTTTTAATAACTGCTCACACGAAAACTCAATTATCCTGATTATTTCATGTTTAACATTAGGTCGATGTAATTACTCATGTTTTTAATTACTTAATTACATGTAGCTTGTCGTCCGTGCCAAAATAAAGTGGTGGAACCGTTTATCGAGTTTAGTTTTGTTTAGTTTTGTTCGTTTGCAGCTCAGCATATTATAAGGAATCTCTAGCTGTAAGATATTCTATCACAAATTAATTGTCAACGAATAATAGGTAGTTCCTTAATGCCAGTGAAAAGATGTATATTTTACTACGGTGATATAAAGTCGCACTCCTTTGTTAAGTATACTTTGTATCAAATTGTTAGATTACATTTTGTTATAACCCATACATTGTAATATATAGGCACGTGGCACTATTTTGTATTATATTTTTTGTATTTACTATTTAGACATTATACATTCGTATAAGTCTTAATAAACTGTATGTTATGTTCTGTTCTGTTCTTATGCAAAAGTGCATTGTGTGTGTTTCCGTCCACAGCAGTAAACAGATTTCCCATTACGAACCGTCCGGTTTACTTATTTTATTTGACTTGATAGACTGACTTATAGACATAGTTGGCACATTGTTTTATTGTGCTCGATGTTTTATATTAATAATAAATGTTGTAACGTGATGACGATACTCAACTTTCCAAAAATCGTCATAAGATACTTCTGTTGCAACGTGCATAGTGTGTAACATGGCCATAGAGTCATGTATCCAAACTTGAAACTACTTATAGCACTAATTTAAGTTCATCCCCTTACAATAAAGACTTTATTTTTTGGCTGTTTTATGTAATGTTTTATGGTTTCCTATTTATAAAAAGGGTATATTGTATGAAATTTTGGTTTTCACGTACTAAGTATTAGCTTGGTATGTTTATTTGAAATAATCATGTCTGAAAAAAACGTCTTGCACAGCTGAAAAACTAGGTTTTTTATGGTGAACTTCGCCAATGGGGATTATGTGAAAAAATCTGAACGTTTGCAAGAACGGTTGTTTACCGTTTCAACACAAGTGAAGATTTTAAATCTCATACTCTTTAATGTCAACCGCCAAGTTCATTTAAATGACATCTCAAGTCTTTTAAGGTGCAAACAAATTCAATTATGTATCAGTCCCACCTAATTCATTAAAATATAATAGTAATATAATAAAACATGAAACATACGAATTGTTTATTATGCATACACAGTTGTGCCTACGCGTTATTAACAAAGTTGCACCCATGTTCTTAAAAACTGACACAAATAAATCAATCATTTCTCAATAAAATATATTGTACTGTTATCACATTGTTAATTATTCACCAAAAACAAAACAAAATGAATCATTACCAAGTTAACACGAGTTGCATGTTAAATAAATTATCAACTCCCGGAAACTCAAAGGCGTTGTGTTTTTTTTTAAGCAAAAGAGGACGATTACAAATATAATTAGTGCTTAAGTGACGGTGAAATTCTTTTTGTCACGATTTCGGGATTTAAAAATAAGAAATTGTACAATCATTGTATTAAATAACGTTGACTGCTTTTCTAATTATGGAAGATAATACGATAAATATTGTATGTACTAAGCCTTTAAGATAAATAAAAGAATATGCCTTCCAAAGAAACATTTTGTTTACAATACAGACTACCTCATATTCGTCAAATGTTTCACGTTGCGCATGCATTTTTTCTTTCAAACCTTGCCGTAAAAACTAAAAAATGACAATACATGCAGTTTCAGAAAATTATGTTTCACTAAAAATATTCTTTGCAATAACCACTTTAGAGTATATAAACGGAGAAGGATTGAATTTTGCCGACAGTAATGATCCGTTTGTAAACCGTGTTGTATTTTGATAACCTAACCGCATCAATACAGCTGCTATATGCGGTAAAATGGGTTCAAAAGCATGCAAATTAAATTGTTATTGAAGACACATCTGACCAGGTCGACCATAAATAATCATGGTAAAAATTGGTGATCATTATTTTCAAAACAAACTTCACATGCAAGCATAACAAGGCAGTTTTATTTTTGTAGAAAGAACAACGTCCCTCGTATGTATGTGTCAGTGCGTAGACATATATTTAAAACTACTTATACGAATAATTTTCCAAATTTTCAAAACCAAACGACTTTCAACAACGCAAAAATTCAAAAACATATAGGATTTATTTAAGCCACTAATGTTTTCCCACGAACAATTAACGATTCGTTTTATAATACTATACCTTATTGATAAAGCAATTATGTTGTTTTTTCACTGGAAGAAGTTTATTCAAAAGCTTAAGATAAACCTGTTTAATAAATATGACATACATTGCTGTTCAAAACAGATTTTAATCTTAATTTCGACCATAAAAATTACATTATACTATTAGTATATCAAACTTACCAATAGTTAATAACTTAATAACGCATTGATCCAAGTGCTCGTGTGTCAATTACCGGTCGAAACGGTTAAACGTGGTCTTAATACACAATTTAATTTTATAAACTTTTCAAAACCAAATAACTCTCAGCAAAAACCAACTTGAAGAAGACGGTGGATTTATTTAAGGCACTTCATATTTCCCCACAAGAAATTAACGATAAATTATAATAAGTTATTGAGAAAGCAATTATCTTGTTTTTCACTGCATGTCATTTTTTGAAAGCTTAAGATCACTCTGTTAAATAAATATGTACATTCCTGTCAAAACAGACTTTAAATATAAAATTTAACTATATCGATGCTCTGTTTACTATGTATGTGTATTATCTGTACTAACTGATGTTAGTCGATGTTCGTATAAAGACAAACGTTACGAATAACGTACATGCGTTTATATCATAACGAAAAAGGTGAATCGTTTACATACGGAAAATAATTGAGCAAGTATGCAAATTTACAACAACAGTCGCTGGGCATGACCGGTAAATGCTAATTACTACCAAAATGCATGAAATTATTCACGTTCCTAAATTGGTTCTATTTATAGTGTTCGCTATTGATCGTGCTTCTTCGTTTTACGATTTGATTTAGCGGGAAATTAGCTCGTGCATTGCAAGGTTTCGTGGCGTTATAAAGGTGTATAGAGGCATTCTTTGTCACTCGAGGTTTTATTGGTAGCAAAGAAAGGTTGTTTGCCCGCCCCCCCCCCAAACTTGGTTAAATTTGTTATAACATATGTATGGTATATGTTCATATGTTGTTTTGTTGTCCTTAATTTTTAATTTCAGAATTTACGTCTGTGAATGTAAAAAGAGAAGTATTTATACACTGTTGTTGTTAATATAGTAAACCGATTTTCTTTTCAGATTTTCATATTAGATGCAGTCAAAGTTATCATTTTTAATGATATTTCGGTATTACTTACTTGTTGTTTCCTTTGCTTTAACTTTATTTAGTATATTTTCAGTTACGAAGATGGCCTTTAAATTTTGGTTTTCCGCTTGCTTCAAACAGTCAATCATCAGTACTCCGTTCCATGAGCAAATACGCCATGGGCCATTGCAACTGGATGAAGTCCGCTTAATCAAGATTTTATTGAATATGTATTTTGCTACCAATAGCATGCCTTATATCTGTTGTGTTGTTGTTCGATTTTGTTTTAAGAAGCAATTTAGATTAGGGAATAATTAATTTACTCACAATGAAATAGTGAGTAAATAACATTAAGCATGTATTATATGAATATCATTCAACAATAAAACGAGCATATATGTCCACAACAATAGTGATGCGAAAATGTTGATCGTCCATCGTAGTATACATGAATTATACTTAAGTAATGCATTGTCAACAGTACATGTACATCAGGATTTGGTAATTAGACAATTTATCCGTATCAAAGTAATCATCGTTGTCATAATCTGTAATATAACCAGGACAAGTCTTATTACAATAAATATAATTATCATCGTAGTATAATGATCAATGCAGTCAATGCCACTTTTCAATAGTGTCCAGTCGCATAATTGGAAAATGTATACATATATGATCCGCTTCATGCGAAAATAAGATTTATACTATATGCGAGCAGCGTTCTTCCACATAGTCAGGTAATGCACTAATCAGACTACGAAACATTGCGTGAATTTATAGCGGGCAGGGTAGCTCCTGATCAGATAACTCAAATGCGCAGGCTGGTCTGGAGGATCGCTTACCGCAAATGGCATAAGGCCCATTTTGCGCATGACGCGGGTCATATGATCGACATAATGATTATATTTAATTACAGCATAATAATCAACTCAATCCNTGTTCATTTAATAAGTTGTCGTTGGTGTATTTTTAATAACTGCTCACACGAAAACTCAATTATCCTGATTATTTCATGTTTAACATTAGGTCGATGTAATTACTCATGTTTTTAATTACTTAATTACATGTAGCTTGTCGTCCGTGCCAAAATAAAGTGGTGGAACCGTTTATCGAGTTTAGTTTTGTTTAGTTTTGTTCGTTTGCAGCTCAGCATATTATAAGGAATCTCTAGCTGTAAGATATTCTATCACAAATTAATTGTCAACGAATAATAGGTAGTTCCTTAATGCCAGTGAAAAGATGTATATTTTACTACGGTGATATAAAGTCCTTTGTTAAGTATACTTTGTATCAAATTGTTATATTACATTTTGTTATAACCCATACGTTGTAATATATAGGCACATGAGACTATTTTGTATTATATTTTTTGTATTTACTATTTAGACATTATACATTCGTATTAGTATTAATAAACTGTATGTTATGTTCTATTCTTATGCAAAAGTGCATTGTGTGTGTTTCCGTCCACAGCAGTAAACAGATTTCCCATTACGAACCGTCCGGTTTAATTATTTTATTTGACTTGATAGACTGACTTATAGACATAGTTGGCACATTGTTTTAATGTGCTTGATGTTTTATATTAATAATAAATGTTGTAATAATAGGTATTGATGATCAATGAAACATATTTACGAACACATATCTTAAGAATTCCCTCGGTTGCGTGATGACGATACTCAAGTTTCCAAAAATCATCATAAGATACTTCTGCTACAACGTGCATAGTGTAACATGGCCATAAAGTCATCTATCCAAACTTGAAACTACTTATAGCACTTATTTAAGTTCATCACTTTACAATAAAGACTTTATTTTGTGGCTGTTTTATGTTATGTGTTATGGTTTCTTATTTATAAAAAGGGTATATTGTATGCAATTTTGGTTTTCACGTACTAAGTATTAGCTTGGTATGTTTATTTGAAATTATCATGTCTGAAAAAGACGTCTTGCACAGCTGAAAAACTAGGTTTTTTATGGTGAACTTCGCCAATGGGGATTATGTGAAAAAAATCTGAACGTTTTCAAGAACCGTTGTTTACCGTTTCAACACAAGTGAATATGTAAATCTCATACTCTTTAATGTCAACCGCCAAGTTCATTCCAATGACATCTCAAGTCTTTTAAGGTGCAAACAAATTCAATTATGTATCAGGCCCACCTAATTCATTAAAATATAAGAGTAATATAATTAAACATGAACCCATAAACGAATTGTTTTTTATGCATACACATTTGTGCCTATGCGTAATTAACAAAGATGCACCCATGTTCTTTATGGGACTCAAAACTGACACAAATAAATAAATCATTTCTCCATCGAATATATTGTACTGTTATCAAATTGTTAATTATTCACCTAAAACAAAACAAAATGAATCATTCCCAAGTTAACACGAGTTGCATGTTAAATAAATTATCAACTCCCGGAAACTCAAAGGCGTTGTGTTTTTTTTAAGCAAAAGAGGACGATTACAAATATACTTAGTGCTTAAGTGACGGTAAAATTCTTTTTGTCACGATTTACGGTATTAAAAAATAAGAAATTGTACAATCATTGTATCAAATAACGTTGACTGCTTTGCTAATTATGGTAGATAACACAATAAATAGTGTATGTACTAAGCCTTTAAGATAATTAAAAGAATATGTGTTCCAAAGAGACATTTTGTTTACAATACAGACAACCTCATATTCGTCAAAGGTTTCACGTTGCGCATGCATTTTTTTCAAACCTTGCCGTAAAAACTAAAAAATGACAATACATTCAGTTTCAGAAAATTATGTTTCACTAAAAATATTCTTTGTGATAACCACTTTTGAGTATATAAACGGAGAAGGATTGCATTTTGCCGACAGAAATGATCCGTTTGTAAACCGTGTTGTATTTTGATTACCTAACCGCATCAATACAGCGGCTATATGCGGTTAAATGGGTTCAAAAGCATGCAAATTAAAATGTTGAAGACACATCTGACCAGGTCGATCATAAATAACCTTGGTAAAAATTGGAGATCATTATTTTCAAAACAAACTTCACATGCAAGCATAAATAGGCAGTTTTATTTTTGTAGAAAGAACAACGTCCCTCGTATGTATGTGTCAGTGCGTAGACATATATTAAAAAATACTTATACGAATAATTTTCCAAATTTTTCAAAACCAAACGACTTTCAACAACGCAAAAATTCAAGAACATATAGGATTTATTTAAGCCACTAATTTTTTCCCACGAACAATTAACGATTCGTTTTATAATACCTTATTGATAAAGCAATTATGTTGTTGTTGTTTTTTTTCACTGGAAGAAGTTTATTCAAAAGCTTAAGATAAACCTGATAAATAAATATGACATACATTGCTGTTCAAAACAGATTTTAAATCTATATTTCGACCATAAAAATGCCATTATTCTATAAGTATATCAAACTTACCAATAGTTAATAACTTACTAACGCATTGATCCAAGTGCTCGTGTGTCAATTACCGGTCGAAACGGTTAAATGTGGTCTCAATACACAATTAAATTTTATAAACTTTTCAAAACCAAATAACTCTCTGCAAAAACCAACTTGAAGAAGACGATGGATTTATTTAAGGCACTTCATATTTCCCCACAAGAAATTGACGATTAATTATAATAAGTTATTGAGAAAGCAATTATCTTGTTTTTCACTGCATGTCAGTTTTTGAAAGCTTAAGATCACTCTGTTAAATAAATATGTACATTCCTGTCAAAACAGACTTTAAATATAAAATTTAACTATACCGATGCACTGTTAACTATGTATGTGTATTATCTGTACTAACTGATGTTAGACAAACGTAACGAATAACGTACATGCGTTTATATCATAACGTAAAAGGTGCATCGTTTACAAACGGAAAATAATTGAGCAAGTATGCAAACTTACAACAACAGTCGCTGGGCATGACCGGTACATGCTAATTACTACCAAAATGCATGAAATTATTCACGTTTCTAAATTGGTTCTATTTATAGTGTTCGGTATTAATCGTGAGTCTTCGTTTTACGATTTGATTTGGCGGGAAATTAGCTCGTGCATTGCATGGTTTCGTGGCGTAAAAAAGGTGTATAGAGGCATTCTTTGTCACTCGAGGTTTTATTGGTAGCAAAGAAAGGTTGTTTGCCGCCCCCCCCCCTTACTTGGTAAAATTTGTTATATCATATGTATGGTATATGTTCATATTTTGTTTTGGTGTCCTTAATTTTTATTTTCAGAATTTACGTCTGTGAATGTTAAAAGAGAAGTATTTATACACTGTTGTTGTTAATATAGTAAACCGATTTTCTTTTCAGATTTTTATATTAGATGCAGTCAAAGTTATCATTTTTAATGATATTTCAGTATTACTTACTTGTTGTTTCCTTTGCTTTAACTTTATTTAGTATATTTTCAGTTAAAAAGATGGCCTTTAAATTTTGGTTTTCCGCTTGCTTCAAATAGTCAATCATCAGTACTACGTTCCATGAGCAAATACGCCCTGGGTCATTGCAGTTGGATGAAGTCACCTTAATCAAGATTCTATTGAATTTGTATTTTGCTACCAATAACATGCCTTATACCTATCTGTTGTGTTGTTGTTCGATTTTGTTTTTAGAAGCAATTTAGATTAGGGAATAATTAATTTACTCACAATGAAATAGTGAGTAAATAACATTAAGCATGTCTAAAATGAATATCATTCAACAATAAAACGAGCATATATGTCCACAACAATAGTGATGCGAACTTGTTGATCGTCCATCGTAGTATACATGAATTATACTTAAGTAATGCATTGTCAACAGTACATGTACATCAGGATTTGGTAATTAGACAATTTATCCGTATCAAAGTAATCATCGTTGTCATAATCTGTAATATAACCAGGACAAGTCTTATTACAATAAATATAATTATCATCGTAGTATAATGATCAATGCAGTCAATGCCACTTTTCAATAGGCCCAATTGGAAAATATATACATATATGATCCGCTTCATGCGAAAATAAGATTTATACTATATGCGATCAGCGTTCTTCCACATAGTCAGGTAATGAACTAATCAGACTACGAAACATTGCGTGAATTTATAGCGGGCAGGGTAGCTTCTGATCAGATAACTCGAATGCGCAGGCTGGTCTGGAGGAACGCTTACCGCAAATGGCATAAGGCCCATTTTGGCATGACGCGGGTCATATGATCGCAGAATGATTATATTTAATTACAGCATAATAATCAACTCAATCCTCATCGACACGTTCATCAAACATCTGTAACGCTATCAGTATTAGTCTAACAATTATGCATTCCTCTAACTCCTCCTCCGCCTCCTCCTCCTAATCATCATCATCATAAGCAACCAATAAATCATCATATCGTCTCCATCTTGGCTACCATCTTCATAAACAACATACACTTCCGTATCAACGACACAATCATCATCATCATCGACAATAACAACAGTATGATCAGCATATTTGCCGATAATTTCTAATCATCAACAAAATGTGCATGATCGTCAGCAACACCATTAACATCATCGTAATAATATTCCACCCGATCATCTGTGTCTTCATAAAAAAAGGATCAACATTTTCATGATTGTCAACATCCGTATCATCATTAAAATCGCAAAAATCACAAGCATAGTCAACGTCATCAATATAACAACCGTCGTCTTGTTCAGTCACAAAACATCATCATCATTGTCGTCGTCGTCGTTGTCATCATCATCATCATCATCAGCAGCGGCGGTGCCGACGTCAGCTGTCCTTGAACACCATGACTTTACGAGAGCCTTCCGTGACGAACACCTTCCGCTCTTCCGGATCGTACGCGATTCCCATTGGTTCGTCTATCTGCTCCCGACGGGTCAAAACCACGCCTAGTGTTTCACCCAAGCTCGATATTTTGTGCACGTTACTCGATTCACAGCCGACGACCAACAAATTTCCGTAGTTGTCGAGCGTAAGGCCTTTTGGTATGCTGAGGTGTTGGTCCTTGTACCTGAAAATCTCTTTGATCACTGTCATGCTTGAGCCTTTCAGGTTGAAACACAAAACGGCGTTCTGGACACCGTCCGACACGTATAACCTTGACCCCTCCCGGTCCGTTGCCATGTAGTCCGCATAACGGACCACCGGTTTGCCGTTGAGGTCCTCGTGAAACACTTTTAGGCTGTTTCCCGAGTAGTCAATGATTTCTATCTGCCACGTGTTCTTTTCGAGTTTCATGCCGAGCGCTATTCCGTCGCGGAAGCAACTGACTCCATAGCAACGACCTTCCGTTGGAAACTCGCGCAGGAGTTAAAGTTCTCTTGTTGACCTTGAATTGCATCATTTTATATTCAAAAGGTACAGTGACAAACACTTCTGAAGCACTTACACCGGAAGTGCCCACTTCGTAAGGTGGTGTAAGCAACTCTATCGCGTCCAAAAGTTTCAGCATCTTCCAGTCGTAGTACTTTATATAATGACTCAGATAATCAGCTACCACGATTTTCCCGCCTTTCAAGCACGTGACGCCGCTAAAGCTGCATNCTATCGCGTCCAAAAGTTTCAGCATCTTCCAGTCGTAGTATTTTACATAGTGGCTCAGATAATCAGCTACTACGATTTTCCCGCCTTTCAAGCACGTGACGCCGCTAAAGCTGCATCTGTCGTCGTCATCACGTTGAACGTCGACGTCTAGAAACGGCATCAGGTGTTTGGCGTTCACAGCCGGTTTATCGCTTTTTGTATATGTCCCACCCATCATAGTACCTTTAAAGTTCGCTTACCGCGATATTCTAAAACCATACACTAATTGAATCATTGACAGTTAACCATGTATCGCGATATGCTNTAGCGTTCACCTCAGGCTTATCGCTTTTGGTATATGTCCCACCCATCATAGTACCTTTAAAGTTCGCTTACCGCGATATTCTAAAACCATACACTTATTGAAACATTTACAGTTAACCATGTATCGCGATATGCTTAAACACAACAAATAGTTTACGAATACAGGACATTTATCGAACGTTATATTAAACAATCGTATGAGATGAGGTTTTTACCTTCGTCTTGCTCTGGTAAACAATTATTGAAAACGATAACACTTTAATACACCACAATGTGCTCAGACAGCATAGGAACGTCTTTTCTGTCGTTTATCTCATTCTATGAGTCACTTACTGTCGCAACGAGTAGTACACTTTACGCACTGTTTTTTCTTCGTATAAAAACAAAACTTGCTTTGTTTCTACTTTAAATCCTTTTCGATGTTTTTCCATTTCAAATAGATGTCCTTTTGAAACAAAAATGAAGGACGCAACCACTTATTGATCCTTATTGGTTTCATACGCGTCTTGTATCAATGCAAATAACTCGCCATTCTTCATGTTTTAAACAAAATTATACAAATCACTGTTGCTATGGCAATGCCTGACTGTAATAAAGCTTCCATTCGAATTTCCAGCGTCACGTTGCATGTTTTTCCTAATTAGTCATATTCTAAGCACTGCACTCATAACTCCACCATGTCCGATACAATACTGGTAATTATTTTCCAATAATGCTCAATTTTTTTCATATAAAAGCATGTTTCCAGTTGATATAGAGGAATAACTGATATGATACTTTAATATTTCATACATTTGTTCAAATATTTCTATATTTGGCGCGTTGAGTAAACTGACTTAAGAGGTCTATACTCTTACGAACCGTATTTTCCCAATTTGTTGGTGTGGTTCGTGCCCTTCACACGCCTCTTCACGAAAATGCAGTCCATCAATGTTGTATCTTCTCAAACGTTACAATAGTCGATAGCATATCGTGCAAATGTATATTTATGACCATAATATAACATCCTTCCGTCGGTATTATTTGTAATCCATAATTGTGACTTGATATGCTTTTCCCACTGTCTGGTATTGGTCGACTGCCACGTCAATAACTTCGAATTGGCCTTTTCATGGTCCTATTTGTTAACACAATTACACCGTTATAAAATAGTTTTTGATATCAAATTGTCAACGGATTCTTACAACGTTCAAATCTTTGCTTTCTTTAGTTTCATACCACTTAAAATTTATATTCTATTGTTTTTGTTTCTTAATGCTAATATACCTTTCATATATCCTTTCCTAATACTGATCTGCAGATATACTCCACTCTGGGTGCTCGTTTTCGTCCTGGTTTCCCCTTTTGTTTTGTTTAAAATCTTTTATTTGGTGACATTGAATTACACAATATTTCGTCGTATTAGTCCACGCATTATTCGACACTATCTTTAAAAAAATATATAATCCTCCCGATCGATGTTTCATCCAGATGATGTTTGTAATTAAACAAACTCAATAAAATTTATCACACGTCGATTAGCCTTGTGCACTTATCATTTATAAAACGTTTATTAATATTCAGACCAAAATCAGAATTGTTCCGTTTTAATTTATGTCACACTTCGTCAGCAGTATGCGTCGAAGTGAGTCGTTAGTTAGCATACACGCTTGCCTTTCAAACAGAACGCACGCATCAATTAAATAAAAAACAACGACCCAGTAAATAAACCGTATCCAAATGAAAACAAGAGAGTGCCCTTTGTTATTGATGGTGTAACTTTTATCAGTAACTTTCAAAACTGCACCTACCGGTATACGAGACGTTTATTTGTTTTACAATAACATATCCAGTATTTATCCTTTCATTCCAAGGTTATTAAATTTCACTGCACTAGTGTACACCGAACGTTCTGCTTTTTATGATATTGTTTTCAAAACCGCACAAAAAACTGTGGTAAGATAACCTTCGAGCGTGAACTCTAAGGGCACACGTTTACTTAAATTTCAGATATTACTATCGGAGTAAAGTTGCTATCATTAATTCCGCGGTAAATTGACTTCGCTAAACAGGTGATAGTTTTCGCGATATTTATTATAACCCCAAACACTTGTCAATACTGACAAGCGAAACAAGCGTTACATATGTCTGGTGTCAATTTGTGAGCGGTCACAAGATAGTTATATCAATAAAACCCCTCGTGTTTTTTTTAAATTAAATATATTTCATCAATAGTATTAGTATTTCAATAATAGCTGTTTATTATAGATTTGTTATTATGGTTTTAACGACCGCAGCACCATTTGATCTGAATTATCGATAATTCGTTATGTAAATCATTTTAATTAAACCTCACCATGCGGAATCATAGACTAACTAATGCATGTTGGTTAAAGTATGTTGCAAGTATTGCTTAACTAGTTTATGTGAGGCCTACTTTTCGAGATGTTTTCTTATTTCCCGGGGAATGGCTGATTTTATTAAGTGTTTAGAGTTACGTGTGCATTAATAATGTGTTTACTTTGCTTGTTGGAACAATGTTAATCACGTAATCAGGAGTTGCCAAAATATTTACGTTCTCAAAGTTAACGCTTACGATTAAAGATATATGCTATTCAAGCATTTTTATGTTGACCAACGTACTGTTAGTGGCAAAGTTAAACATGACTGTGGTGTAAAGCAAGCTTTTTGGATGATGTCTATAAATCTATTGTCAGCACGCACATGAATCCATTTATTAATGTTAATATTAAAAATGTTATGCATGCTTTAACATGTTATATGTTTTATCAGATAGCATCGGATAAAGAGAATTGTGTAAAAATAAAACTGCGTTCAGGGTTTCTTGTGACTACGTACGGAGTTTACTTACTCATATTACTTACGCATATTACTTACATGTAACGGCAAAAAATGATTCTGCTAATAATCTAAAACTGAAACTATGATTCCAAATTTCTTCCAACCGTTCTCGGTTTGTCAGCTTTAGTATGATATTTATAATAATTAGTATATGATTGAAGTTTACGCATAATTAACAGCCTTTGAAATATTTTTATTATTGCTGTTGCCTCATCCGCTACGTGATGGAGAAATGTACACCCCATGTTATAATGTATTCTGTTTTTCGCAAGGTATAAAAACAAGAATAGCAGAAATAATCGCATACAAAATGAAGTTTAATGTCATCTTGACAAGCTTGTTTATTTCGATTGCCCATGAAATAAACTTATGAAAGGCCATACTGATCTTTATGGGCATGTTAACAATACTCGACGCCTACCGTAAAATAAAAAATGTCGTACTAAATCGCAAGGGTTGTTAAATACTGAATGTTGCAATATAAAAGGTCATAAAAAGCTTGTTTTATAATGCTTATATTACATTTAGTACCGAAGCATAAATTAACTCCTACCGCATTTTCGTTCTTTTTTTCACAACAGTACGTTGAAAGCGGTACAGACAACAGCGGCAAAATCCAATAACTAAACAATACGTTGATATCTTGTAAATTACACATATAACTTGTACTATAATGTCCATATTTTTCATGCATATTATATACTTTTATCTCATGTAAGTCTTGCCAAATAATGTCCACTCATATAAGACATGTCCGATAATGTTCTATCATGTACGATTTTCGACATAATGTAGTATCATGTCAGACTTGTTCTATACTTTCCTATCATGTCCACCATGACATATCATGACCTATAATGTCCGCATTATCCTGTCATGTATGACTAGTCATTAGCATGCCCTATCATGTCAGACAAGTGTAACATGTCATATAATGATTTACCGTATCAGGTTGTTCATACAATTCCATTTCATGGTAGATGTGTCATTTAATATTCTATTATGTTAGTTGTTTTTTCATACAATGTCCTTTCATGTTACTTTAACCTATAAAAACATATGGACACATACAGAGGAGTTTCTTGTAGAAAGAATTTACTCTTTCGTGGAAATGTCGATGTGCTTAGCTTTGTTATCATTTATTCGGATAGTATACATTAATAATGTCTTGAATTGTTTTTTTCATATTAAGCTTTTTGTTGATATATGAAAACATTCATTACATTCTTTTCAAAACATATAATCGATATGTTTTATTACGAAGTTGATTTAATTAAGAAACATCAGTGCTTGCAGGAATTGTTTTCATTTATACATAAAACATGGATCTATCGGGAAAATATGACCTTGGAACATATAAATATCAACCGAACTTAACGTTCAAACGCCATATAGCTATTTTCTTTATATTTAACAAGAAGAAAAGAATCATTAAAGTGGCATACCAAACGAATCATTAAAAGTGGCATTCCATTAGAATCGAAAATTTGTTACGCAATGGTCATTCTCGACACATTCTCGATGTAAACAAACTCTTTACGCAAAGTCTGTCTACAAATGAATACATCGACACACAAATAATGCAAAAATAAGGTGTCTCTTTCCACTTATAACTTTTTTTGCCATACACAAGTTATTTCCCACTTGAAAAATGGATATTGAATTACATAGATTGTCCAAATTTCTTGTCAACAGTCTTTCTGTTTATCAGAGGGGATAATCATGTGACAACAAGATGGCGACGTCTATGCCGTGACAGGTATTAATCGCCGTTGTAAACATTTCATTTCGTTTTTAAAATTGTAAAATGCCGCTCACTTTCCAGCCATATCAGAGAGAAAGTCATTAACGTTTATTTTGTATTAATATTCGCGCTATATCTTGACTTTACTCGCTGCGAAATTTCTTAGCGGGGTGACCTAATTACAGCTCCACTAAGAAAATTCGCGGAGAGTAAAGTGAGTTATAAAGCTAATTTTAACACGAAATACACGCTAATCACTTTCCTGCTGATATTTCTGGAAAGTGAACGGCATTTAAACAATTAATACAAGTAATTAAGGGTATAAAACGGCGAGAAAAACTGTCTCGGCATGGACGCCACCATCTTGTTTGTCACGTGATTACCCCCTCTGTTTATATGAAAGCAATTTTTACGAGTATGATCGAATATAGTAAAAAGAAAGCAAACTCAACCTGAAACCGCAAAACACGTTTCGGGTCGGCAACAAAAGAGGGATCGGTCGGGATAGTAGACTAATAAATCTTGTATGCACATAAAGAGCATAAATTAACCTTGATTTACTTCATGTGTGCGTAATTAACACGCCGAAAATTAACAATACGCAGTCACCGCTCGTTTTTCTGTTTCATTAATACTGTCTGAAGTAGATATTAAGATATATGCGATCAAGATTATATTAAGCCAAATAAAATNCCGTCCGTCCGTCCGTCCGTCTGTCTGTCTGTCTGTCTGTCTGTCTGTCTGTCTGTCCGTCCGTCTGTCTGTCTGTCTGTCTGTCATGTTTAGTAAATGTGTACGTTGTAGTTAAATTCCAAGTCCACTGAAACAAGTAAATGCATTTAAAAGGACATGACTGTGTTGATTAAAGCCCCATTAACACTAAAAATCAACGAATATTTCGTTAAATATTTCGTAAAATATTTCGTAAAATAAAGTTTACGCATAATCGGTGCTCCTTATAGCAAAAGCCAAACTTTTAACGCTAGATGTGGTCTGTTAACAAACATTTAACAAGATACAAAATGCTCTTTTTTGTGGAACAATATATTCAAAACATTTCAAAGCACCATTGTAGTGCTCGTATGTCGTGTGAATAGATATCGTTGCGGAAAAATACAATGGAAAATACTGTGTCACACACAAATATAAACGAGCATTTTTTATATCGTTAAATCTATGTTACCATACCACATATGGCGTTAAAGTTTGGGTATTGCTATAAGAAACACACACGATGATTCAATAATTCTGCAATCGGATCTCGAAGGTGTAGCCTCGCAGAAACAGACGCTAAAAGGAAACAGGAGACGTCCCTCTTCCTTTCAGATGAACTGGGCGACATGGCCGATTGGCTCAAGAAGAACCCTTTTGGTACACGAAGAGGGAATACAAAAAACACGACACAGAAGACAAAACTCTCGAATTCAAACGCAACAGAGCTTAATCTCGAGTCCGGGCCTATCTTGGATACATGATACGAGAGCGTCAAGACGGTTAGACAAGAAGAGAGGCTCGGCAACACAAAACATGGATGATAGGCTGAACTTACTAATGCAGAAATATAGAACTTTGTATTCTTCGAGTCTCACACAACGAGAGGTAATGGCAGATCAGCATGTAGTGTGAATATACATTAATATTACTCATGCGGTTATTTTTTGCCATTTTGTATTACATGATTTTATTTTTATCCTGTCGATTGCCATATATACTGACGGATAAAAGGGTATGGGATAAACGAAGTTATATATGGTGAGCCGATTGGTATATGGGTACAACCTCACAATCACCATTTAAATCTTCTGCTTATGTGTATAATCAAAACCAAAAAGTGTGAAACAAAATCAAACAGGATAATCTGAGGCCAAACATATGTTAGGTAATTTTAAAAGATACGCAAATTTACTGAGGCGCTGTTGAAGCAAAACACTGATTTAAAAAGAAAAACAATATTGACGTAAATGCTTACTTAAACATGTCGTCGCTATTGTAGTATTCGTGTGCATAAAATTGTCAAATGTTTAATCTCCCACTCGCTTTTAACAAAGCCATTTTCCTAGATAAATAAACGAACATTACGGTTTCCTGGTTTTTGTAAATGACAAAACAAGAACGAGATTATTTTAAGACTTCCCACCCCGAGGGTTTTTATTGATAAAATTTGCCTGCGACCGCTCACAAATTGACACCAGACATATGTACGCTTGTTTCGCTTGTCAGTTTTGACAAGTGTTTATAGTTATAATAAAGTTTGCGATATAAATATCACCTGTTTAGCGAAGTAAATTTACCGCGGGGCTAATTATAGAAACTTTACTCCTATATTAATATCTGAAATTTAAGTAAACTTGTTCCCTTGGATTGAGACGCGTGGGTTATTTTGCCATAGTTTTTGGTATGGTGTGTGAATCGGCTTTGTAATTACTATCATAAAAAGAAAAACGTTCCGAGTTCACTATTGTAGCGAAATTTAATGACTTTTGAATGAAAGGCAAATACTGGATGTACTAGTTTATAAAACATTGGTACACAAAGAACGTCACGTTTGTGAAAACAGAACTAATAAAAGGACGAACTTTCTCGTGTTTTCATTTCGATACGGTTTATTAACTGTGTCGTTGTTTTTTCATTTAATTGTTGTGTGCATTCTGTTTAAAGTCTAGTGTGTATGCTAACTAGCGACTCATAGCGATGCATAATGTTGACGATGAGTTAATAAATTAAATCGGAACAATTGTGGTTTGGATCTGCATATTTATAAACATTTTATTAATGACACGTGTACAAGGCGTATCCAACGTGAAGGATTTTATTGAGTTTGAACAATTACCAACCTCATCTGGATCGAACAATATCAATCGGGAGGATAATATTTGCATGAACAAAATAATATCGTATAATGCGTTGAAAAAAAGAGAAGACACACTGTGTAATCTTATGTCAGCAATAAAAAGATTGTCAACAAAAAAAGGGGGAAACCCAGGACGTACAAGCGCGCACAAAGTTGAGTATATTTACCGAACCGTGTAAGGAAAGGATATATGAAAGGTAAATTAGCATTAAGAAAAACAAAAACTAAAAAAAACAATAGAATATATTTTAAGTGGTATGACACTAAACAAAGATTTTTAACGTTATTAGAATCCGTTGACAATTTGATATCAAAAACCCGTTTTAATTACTGTCTAATTGTGTTAACAAATAGGACAATGAAAAGGCCAATTCGGAATTACCCTTGTGTCGGTCGACCAATACAAGACAGTTAGAAAATCATATCAAGTCACTATTATGGATTACAAATAATACAGACGGAAGGATGTTAGATTATGGCAATAATGATACATTTGCACGATATGCTATCGATTATTGTATCGTTTAGGAAGATACAACGTTGATGGACTGACTTTTCGTGAATAGGAACGAAACAGACCAACAAATTGGGAAAATACGGTGTTGAAGAGTATAGACCTCTCAAGTATTTTGAAATAGTATATAAATATATTTGAACAATTGTATGAAATATCATATCAGTTATTACTCTGTTTCGACTGGAGACATGCTTTTATATGAATAACATTGAACATTATCGGAACATAATAACCAGTATTGTATCGGACATTGTGTGGTTGTGAATGCAGTGCTCAGAATATGACTAATTAGGACAAACATGCAATGTGGCGCTGGAAATTCGAATAGAAGCTTAATTGAAGTCAGGCATTGCCATAGCAACAGTGATTTGTATAACTTTGTTTGAAACAGAAAGAATGGCAAGTTATTTGTATTGATACAAGACGGGTACGAAACCAATTAGAATCAATAAGTGTCTGCGTCCTTCTTTTTTTTAAACGAAATCTCCTGGATATTGAAGAAATTAGAAAACAAATTAAAGTAAAAGAAAAGCAAGTTGTTTTCTTATACGAAGAGATGGAGAAACATGTGTAAACCGTACGTTAATGTTATGCCTCATCGCGTCGATAATCGGTGCATGGCATGAGATAAGCGACAGAAAAGACATTCCTATTATGTCTGAGCATTAAATGTGATGTATTCAAGTTTTATCGTTTTCAAAAATTGTTAACCAAAGCAAGACGAAGAAAAACACACAGCTCATACGATTGTTTAATACATTGTGAACAACGTTCGATAAATGTCACGTATTAGCATATTATTTATTGTGTTTAAGCGTATCAATTAGTGTCATGTTTTAGAATATCGCGGTAAGCGAATTTAAAAGGTGCTGAGATGGGTGGGACATATACCAGAACCAATAAGCCAGCGGTGAACGCCAAACACTTCGTGCCGTTTTTAGACGTCGACGTTCACCGTGATGACGACGACAGATGCAGCTTTAGCGGCATCACGTGCTTAAAAGGCGGGAAAATCGTGGTAGCTGATTATCTAAGCCACTATGTAAAATACTACGACTGGAAGATGCTGAAACTGTTGGACGCGATAGAACTGCTTACACCGCCTTACGAAGTGTGCACTTCCGCAGTAAGTGATTCGGAAGTGTTCGTCACTGTGCCTTTTGAATATAAAATTATGCAATATAAGGTGAACGAGAATGACCTCGAACTCGTGCGCGAGTTTACAACGGTAGGTCGTTGCTATGGAGTCAGTTGCTTCCGCGACGGAATAGCGCTTGGCATGAAACTTGAGAAGAACATGTGGCAGATAGAAATCATGGACTACTCCGGAAACAGCCTAAAAGTGTTCAACGAGGACCTCAACGGCAAACCGGTGGTCCGTTATGCGGACTACATGGCAACGGACCGGGAGGGGTCAAGGTTATACGTGTCGGACGGTGTCCAGAACGCCGTTTTGTGTTTCAACCTGAAGGACTCCAGCATGACGGTGATCAAAGAGATTTTCAGATATAGGGACCACCACCTCAGCATACCAAAAGGCCTGACGCTCGACAACTCAGGAAACCTGCTGGTCGTCGGCTGTGAATCGAGTAACGTGCACAAAATCTCGAGCTCGGGTGAAAAATTAGGCGTGGTCTTGACCCGTCATGAGCAGCTAGACGAACCAATGGGAATCTCGTACGATCCGGAAGAGCGGAAGGTGTTCGTAACGGAAGGCTCTCGGAAAATCATGGTGTTCAAGGACAGCTGACATCGGCATCGCCGCTGATGATGATGATAACAACGATGACGAAAACGATTATGGTGTTTTGTGACTGAACAAGACGAAGATGTTGATGTTGATGATGTAACGATTCTTGTGATGTGTGCGATTATAATGATGATATTATCAACCCTAACAATATGGATCTGTTGCTATGTATGAAGACATAGATTATGGAGTATAATTCTTTGACGATGATTTTAGCGGTGTTCCTATCAATCATGCAGATTGCATTGATGACTATGAAATATTGAAAATATGCTGATTTACACTGTTGTTGTTGATGATTATGATGATGATGTTGTTGTTGTTGATATGGATGCGTATGTTGTTCAGCAACATGGTCATTACATGACAAAGACGGAGACGGTATTAAGAGTATTGTTTGCTTATGATTTGTATTATGATGATGATGATAATGATGATAATGATTAGAATGACATGATAAGGATGAGGAAGATAATGATCATGATAATAACTTATTATTTTGCTTAACTTCTATGTATTGGGAATTTTATTGACTCTAGCGCACACGCATGTGTGACTTATGTTTGTGCTTATATAATTATAGATAATTGATGATAATGCTGAACGTGTCGATGATGATTGAGCTGATAATTATGCTGTTATTAAATGTAATAATAACGACAAACATATGAGCCACGTCATGCAAAAATTAGCCATATGTGGCGTGTTCTGAGAAAACTGGGCAAAATGCTTGTGCGTAAAGTGTCATCCCAGATTAGCCTGTGCAGACCGCACAGGCTAATCCGGGACGACACT
Source organism: Dreissena rostriformis (assembly GCA_007657795.1). Taxonomy (NCBI): domain Eukaryota; kingdom Metazoa; phylum Mollusca; class Bivalvia; order Myida; family Dreissenidae; genus Dreissena; species Dreissena rostriformis. The sequence continues at coordinate 50,374 of VMBQ01000455.1, forward strand.
TTCCGCCTAAACTGGATTTTCGCTAAGAAGAGACATCATTAAAACGAAAAATTCCATAAAAGCGGAAATTGTCGTCCCTGATTAGCCTGTGCGGACTGCACAGGCTAATCTGGGATGACAATTTACGCACAAGCATTTTGCCCAGTTTTCTTAGAACACGGATACATATGCCATATGCGGTCAGCGTAACTTCAGACCAACCTGTGCATCCGCGCATTGGGGCCAGGAGCTACTCTGTCCGCTATAAATTCACGCAAGGGTTCGTAGTCTCATTAAAGAACATGGTGGCTCCTGAGCAGACTGCGCGGCCGCGCAGACTGTTCTGATGCTACTCTTGCCGCAAATGGCAGTTGTCGATTTTTGCATCACGATTGTCATTTATATATTTCCAATTATGCCATTGAGCCTTGTAAACGGCGCATCGACTAAATTGGTCAATATGTTACGATAGTAATTCTATTTACTTTAATTAGACTGCGCCTGATAACACTACAGATTATGGCAACGATGATGACTTTGATACTGAGAAATTGTCTAATTACCAAATCATGATGTACATGTACAGTTACCAATTCTGTATTTTAGTGTAGTTTATATTTAATACGAGGGGTAATCAAAAAGTTCGCGACATTATTGCTGTCAATTTACTCTTTGTCGTTAATGTCATAAACATCATGACATTAATTATATACATGCTTAATAATGCACTGAACGTATGCTTTGGTAGTAATAAGCATTTAATGCCCAGCGACTGCTCAATTACCAGGTTGTCAAATGTACGTTCTTCGCTACGTTTGTCCTTAGTATACGAACATCGATTAACATTGAGTACAGTTTATACAAATACATAGTAAACAGGGTATTAGGCTAGTCGAAATTTAGATTTTAAATCTGTTTTTACATTAAGTTGTATCATTTTTTTAACAAATCTATCTTTTCGAATAAACTACTCCCGGTGAAAACAAAATGATTGTTTTTTTCAATAAATGATTATTACGAGTCGTTCTTTTCTTGTGGGTAAACATTTTGTTTCTTAAATAAATCCCCATGTTTTCTTTAAGTTGATTTTTACTCAAAGTTTTTTGGTTTCGATAATTTTATTTAATTAAATTGTTAATTAAGACCAAAATAAACCGTTATGACAGTGAATTGAAACATTAACACTTGAATCAATACGTTATTGAGTTTTTTCACTAACTATTGGTCGTTTTGATATAGTAAAGAAATAATGGCATTGTCCTAGTCGAAATTTAGATTTAAACTCTGTTTTTGACAGGAATGTACATCATATTTATTTAACAGGTTTATCTTTTATTTTCGAATAAACTTCTTCCAGTGAAAACAAAACAACAAGATACTTGCTATATCAATTAGTTATTATAACGAATCGTTAATTTCTCGTGGGGAAACATAAGTGGCTTAAATAAATCCCGTATATTCCTGAATGTGTGCTTTGTTGAGAGTCATTTGGTTTTGAAAAGTTTGGAAAATTATTCGTAAATCTAGTTGTTTATATATGTCTACGTACTGACACATACATACACGAGGGACGTTGGTCTTCCTATAAGAATAAAACTGTTTATGAATGCTTGTAGGTGATGTTTGTTTTGATAATCATTATCACCAATCTTTACCAAGATTATGTATGATCGACGTGGTCAGATGTCTCTTCAATAACAATTTAATGTGCATGCCTTCAAACCCATATTTACCGCGTGTAACATATTAATTGAGTCGGTAAGGTATTCCAAACATACAAGCATATCATTATTGGCGGCAAAATGCAACCCTACTAAGTTTATTAACCCTAAAGTTGTTAAATATTGCAAATATTGTTTATGTGAAAAATATTTTTTCTTAAACTGAATGTATTTTGCTCTAAAATTTATTTTTAATATGTTGAACGATGTTAAAAAATAAAAGAATGTGCAACATGAAAGCTTGGACAGATTTTAGGTGGTATGTTTTATATTTCGATGTCTATTTGCTAGGAATATTCTGTTATGTTTCTTTAAAGACCTAGTTAATATCATAATGTATGTGTTACCCACCACAATTTCTTATAACGTCCCCTGTGTTTTAACAAAACACACCGTGTTTGAGATTGCGGGAGTTTATTATTTATTTAACATGCAATTCGTCTTTACTTGGGAGAGATTCATTCTGTTTTGTGGTGGGTGAATAATTAACAACATGCTTTCGGTACAAGATAATTGTTTGAGAATGATTCATCTATGTTTGTCCTTTTTGAGTCCAAGCAAGAACAACATTGCTACATTGGAAATTATGTGTATGCAAAACTGGTTTCGCATTATATAAACACCTCTTATGCGGTGTCAAATTTTTTCTTATATCGCGCATTTATTTTAATGAATAAGGTTGGCTATAATGACATTTGACTGAATTTCGAGGTTGAAATTTAAGACATAATGTTTACATGTTCATTTTTGTTGAAACAATAAACCACCGTTCTTGAACCCCCACTTGCGTAATTCAACATAAACAAAAATATGTTATTCAGCTGTGCAAAACGACTTTTGCAGACACGATGATTTCAAATAAAAATACCAAGCTAATACTAAGTCCGTGAAAACCAAAATTGCATAGAATATGCCATTTTTATAAATAGGATGTCTAAACCATAAACCACTACATAAAACAGCCACACTTATATTAGTGCTTTAAGTAGTTGCAAGTTGGGATACATGTCTCATTACGCACGTTGCAACAGACGTATCTTATGATTATTGACGATGCTGCTTCAGCAGCTCGTCTAAGTTATCATACCATGAAAAAATTCTTCACAATGGCGACCTACCTAAAAGACCGAGCCAGTCCTATTGAGTAAACTAAATTTTCTCAATCGGCATACCTCGCTGATTATCATTGATAAAGGTAAAGGCAGCTTGGTTACCGTCCCCTTTCAAATTTATTGAGAGGTTCGGGCAGGAACCAGACACGAAACTGCCAGGTGGCACTTCAAACGCTGTGGCACTGGGAAAACACCAAATGTAGTTATTTTTAGATTTGATCAAGAATGTAACCCGCCTCCCAGTTTCGCTGAATGGGTCAAGTTCCCCACGGGTACTACTTCCCCGTACTCCCGAATTTGTGTTCGTACCCAATTTTTTTTCATACCCAATTTTTATTTCGTACCCAATTTTTGTTCGTACCCAAAAATTTTTTCGTTCCCAAATTGTTTTTCGTACCCAATTTTTTTTTCGTACCCAAATTGTTTTTCGTACCCAAATTGATTTTGGCATATTTTTTTCGTTCCCAAAATTTTCGTACACAAATTTTGTTTCGTACCCAAAATGTGTGTACCCACATACACAAGTGTGGTGATGTAGATAAACTTAAATTGATTCCTTTATATCCATCCTCTTCAAAAACATCGTCACACCAGTACTGTCAGTACTTTGACTTTTGGAAATGTGAGTATCGTCCTCTCGCAAACGAGGACATTCGTACTAGATGTTTCGTAAATATGTTTCATTGATTATCAATACCTATTATTACAATACTTATTATAAATATAAACAATCGAGAACAATAAGAAAACTGTCCAAAATTATGTCGATAAGTCAGACTATCAAGTCAAATAAAATAATTAAACCGGACGGTTCGTTATTTAATCTCATAACTGCAGTGGACGAAAACATGCAACATGGGCGACGGGCGTTGCATAAGCTGAACTGCAAACTAACAAAACGAACAAAATCAACGGTTACCACCGCGTAACTTACAAATTGAACCAACACACCGCAACTGAAAAAGAACGCTTTATTACGTCACGCACGACAAGCTTATATATAAATTCGAAACATGATTAATTACATAGACTAAATGTCGAATTTACAAATTATAAATGCGTTCTCGTGTAAGCAGTAATTAAGACAACATCAACGACATCTTATTCAATTAACATGTAAAGCACCACTTTCTAAATATTTTTCAAAATTTAATTTATGCAGAAATACTTTCTTATGGACATTCTATCGGTAAAAATACAAAAAATGCTTTAAAAATAATGCGGTAAAATAATAACGACTTGGGAATATTTATATAAATTTAGCTTGTAAACACGTGTTTATTGTATGATTTTATTTTGTATGCACGTTTTGATTATGTTAGTTTTGTTTCTGTACACTTTTTTATTATATTAATTTATATTCTGTTCACGTGCTTTATATATTAATTTATCTTCTTTACACGTGATTTATATATTAATTAAGCTTATGTAACCGTCAAGGCTGGTGACGCATGTGGAGTGAAGCGAGTAAGTGTACTCCGTCCGCGATTGGAGTTTTCGAACATTAATTTATTAACATTCATTTTATGCATTTCTTACAAACATAGTATTTCAGTGAACTGCAGATCGTTGACTGTCAGTTGAATGGATGTCATAATACAAATGCATTATATGATTTTCGATGGACGGGTGAATTTACTACAACACACACTATGTACATGCACAGCTGCTAGAAGCATTATTAATATTACCGCATAGCTAGTGTTGGCTGCATATCAATAATAGTTGGCCCGTTAATAAACACAGTCACGTCCTTTTAAACGCATTGAATCTTTTTCAATGGACTTGATCTTTAACTACAACATGCACATGTACGGGACACGTATATATATTTCAGACATTATACATGAACCAGCAAATTGAGCGTTGTCTGTGTATTGTTTATTTTCGGTGGTTTTATTACGCACACATGAAGCAAATAAAGGTTAAGTGATGCTCCTTATGCGTTAACAAGTTTTTTTGTCTACTATCCCGCCCTATCCCACTTTTATTGCCGACATGTGTTTTACTGTGTCAGGTTGAGTTTGCCATCTTTTTCTTGCTAAACTCGATAATATTCATTTAAATAACGTTACCGTATCAAGAAAGAATGTTGCAAATTAAAAAGACACGTGGAAGATTCTGTCACTCAATACCCTTTTTAAAGTTGGAAATAACTTGTGTATGGCAAAAAAATTATAAGTAGAAACAAACGTCCTATTTTTGCCTTATTAGTTTGCAGATGTGTTCGTGTGCCGTCAGAACATGCGTCAAGAGTTTTTTCATCGAGGGTTTGTCGAGAATGATCATTGCGTAAGAAAGTTTCCATTCTAACGGTATGCCGTTTTTTTAATGATTTTGACGGTATGCCACTTAAATGATTCTATGATTTTATGCCACTTTTTATGATTCTAATGATATGTCACTTTTGATGATTCAAACGGTATGCCACTTTTAATGTTTTTAATGGTATGCCACTTTTAATGATTCTAATGGTTTGCCAAGTTTAATGATTCTAACGGTATGCCACTTTTAATAATAAGAATGGTATGCCACTTTTAATGATTCTAATGGTATGCCTGTTTTAATGGTTCTAACGTTATGCCACTTCAATGATTCTAATGGTATGCCACTATTAATGATTATAATGGAATGCCTCTATTAATGATTCGAATGGTATGCCAGTTTTAATGATTCTAACGGTATGCCACTTTTAATGATTCGAATGGTATGCCACGTTTAATGATTCGAATGGTATGACACTTTTAATAATTATAATGGTATGCCACTTTTAATGATTCGAACGGTATGCCACGTTTAATGATTCGAATGGTATGACACTTTTAAAAATTCTAATGGTATGCCACTTTAAATGATCCGAATGGTATGCCACTTTTGATGATTCGAATGGCATGCCACCTTTGATGATTCGAATGGTATGACACATGTAAGGAATCTAACGGTATTCCGCCTTTAATGATTCGAATGGTATGCCACTTTTAATAATTCTAATGGTATGCCACTTTTAATGATACGAATGGTATGCCACTTTTGATGATTCGAATAGTATGCAACTTTTAATAATTCTAATGGTATGACACTTTTAATGATTCGAATGGTGTGCCACTTTTAATAATTCTAAAGGTATGACACTTTTAATGATTCGAATGGTATGACACTTTTAATCATTCTTATGGTATGCCACTTTTAATAATTCTAATGGTATGACACTTTTAATGATTCTAACGGTATGCCACCTTTAATGATTCGAATGGTATGCCGCCTTAAATGAATCTAACGGTATGCCAACTTTAATGATTATAATGGTATGCCACTTTTAATGATTCTAACGGTATGCCACCTTTAATGATTCGAATGGTATGCCACCTTAAATGAATCTAACGGTATGCCAACTTTAATGATTATAATGGTATGTCGCTTTTAATGATTATAATAGTATTCCGCTTCTAATGATTCCAATGATATGCCATTTTTTATGATTCTTATGGTATGCCATTTTTAATGATTCTCATGGTATGCCACTTAAATGTTTCTAATCGAATACCAGTCATATGATTCTGAGGGTACTTTTAATGTAGACCTAATGTGTAATGTTTTCCCGATGTATACATGTGTTATGTTTAAATGAAAACAAACCGTTCAAGCACTGAAGTTTCTTAAAAAAAATATCTACGAACTTAAAACATAACGATTAGAAATCTTGATTTGACAGGAATTACATTTTTTGTATGGTAACAAAAGAGATAATAGTTTCAGAAAACAGCCATTGAAGGACATAATTAAGGTTTAAAATCCGTAAAAATGATCATAAACAATAAACATCGACATTTCCTCGAAGAAGAAAATCCGTGTTCTGCAAGAAACCACACTGCGTGTTTAAAGCCTGCACAAAAGGTGTTCTAGTGCTTAGTTATTGAGGACCACTGATTCAACCTACTGGTGTGGGGAAAAAAAAGAAAATGCGGTAGGATTTGATATATGCTTAGGTACTTAAGGTAATATAAGGATTATGAAAACATGTTTTGTATGACCTTTAATATTACAACATTCAGTATTTGACAACACTTGTGATTTATTTCGACATTTTTTATATTACAGAAGGCTTCGAGTATTGTTTGAATGTACATGAAGATCAGTATGGCCTATCATAAGTTTGCTTCATGGGAAATCAAAATTTACATCCTTGTCAAGATGACATAACACTTCATTTTGTATGCGATTATATCTGCTATTATTTTTGTAATACCGTTCGAAAAACAAAATACATTAAAACATGGGGTGTACAGTTCTTCATTTCGTAGTAGATGGCATGACAGCAATAATAAAATATTTCAAAAGGATGTAAATTGTGCATCAACTTCAATGATATGCTTGTTATAGTAAATATTATACTAAAGCTGACAATATAAGAGCGGTTGGCAAACATTAAGATGTATAAGTGAGCCTGAATTCCACATTATTTAACGTTACACGTAAATAATATGCGATACGTCTAAACTCCGTACATGCTAACACAAAACCCCGATTACAATACTCAGTTTTTTAACAATATTCTTTATCCGATGCTATCTGATAAAAAATATAACATATAAAAGCATGCATACCATATTTAACATTTACATTAATAAATGGAGTCATATGCATCAATATAGGAGATTGTATGGCATTATTCCACACAAACAACTTATTTTGCACCAAAATGTGTTATAACCTTTCAGCCAATAGAACATTGGTCAACATATAAATGCTTGAAGTTCATCGTATGCGTTAACTAGGAGAACGTAAATATGTTGGCAACTCCTGATCTACAATGAAATAAAAAGCAAAGTGAACAAGGCAGTAATCATCCGCACGTAACTTTTAACAATAAGTAAATCAGCCATTCCTCGAGAATTACGCACATGTCTATACCAAGGCCTCAAATAATTTAGTTTAGCAATACTTGCAGCATACTTTTACCAACATAGAATAGTTGATGTATGTTTCCGCAGGGCGAGGTTTTATTTAAATATTTCCATAACAAATTATAAATTATTGACATCAAATGATGCTGCGGTTTTTATACCATAATAAAATATATATAAATTAAATACTAATAATGAAATAACGTTAATTAAAAAAAAAAAATCAAATGTATTAATTATTGTTAATGGTTGTTCTTTGTTGTTATTTTTTTTTAATAAAAGTATCAAAGAAAGAGAAAGCACGACTTTATGATGTGTGTCGTACAAACGTTATAAAATGATATAAATACGCTCTATAAGAAGCGGTGGGTGGGGGAATGAACAGGTTTTGGAATCCCGCTCTCTTGCTAAATATGTCATGATTGCAAACGTGCTAGTAGACAATAACAATCGTGATTACGAACAACCGATAATTGTCGGACAGTTTTACGCAAACAACAATGCGCTTTTCGGACCAATACACCATTAATTGCGCATTTGTATTGCATAGTCAGTGCTTAGTGCGTGGAATATTAAAACTTAACAGCGCCTAAAATAGCCTGTTAACAATGCTATGTGACACATTCGTCAATAAGAATGGAATCCTAAAAACTGTTTTTTTTATAAGCTCTTAAAACAATAGTTGCTCTTGTACCGAAGCGTCGCTTTCTTGTTTTGGACCATAACACACACGAGGAGAGGTTTGTGAAATGATTCAACCGTTTCCTGTTATATTTGTACAGGCAAAATGTTTAAATACAATGTTGAGAAAATGTAAAACACCTGCACGTGAGACACCTAGGAGAAGATCCAGATAATGTTCCAAAAACTTGTAATCAAATCCCATGCATATTTGATGCAATAAATACGTTTAAACTAACCTGCACGTGCACCTTGAAAGTTTCCATTTGAGCCTCGCTCTGTGAAAAAGGTGTTTAATGCATCTGCGTTAATTGTCATCCCAGATTAGCCTGTGCAGTCCGCAGAGGCTAACAATGGGCGACACTGTCCGCCTAAACTGGGTTTTTGATAAGACAGATAATTTCAGCTGGTGTTAGTGGATTTATGAATAAAAGAAGAAAATAAGGACTTATGACTCCCAAGAAGAAAGTCGTTGATAAGATGACAAAAATGTGATTACTTACTCTTTTTGAAAGATTTTATTAGAACTGGTTCATGTATCACTGAAGTATATGTTATTTTAGTTGTGAATTTTGTTCCAAACTTAATATAGAATGCTAATATCACACCTACCTCTGACCATTTCAGAAAGAGATATGACCATAAGATACGTAAAATCCCAAAGGCGCTGTCGAAGTAAAACACTGGTTAAGACAGAAAAACAATATTAACATAAACGCTTACTTAACCCATTTATGCCTAGCGTCTAGAAAAAACAGGCCTTGGCAAACAGCGTAGACCCAGATGAGACGCCGCATAATGCGGCGTCTCACCAGGGTCTCCGCTGTTTGCTTAAAGGAATTTCTGTAAGGAATATTCTAAATATAGAAATAAATATACTAGACACCACTAATTTTGGAAATAAATTGATCCAATTTAGAAGGATGGGAGAGTCCACTAGGCATAAATGGGTTAAACATGTCAGCGCTTTTATAGTATTCGTGTAAAATCTAAATATCTCCCACTCGCTTGTAACAAAGACATTTTCGTAGACAAATAAACGACATTACGGTGTTCTGGTTTTTGTAAATGACAAAACAAGACCGAGATTATTTAGACTCCCCACCCCGAGGGTTTTTATTGATAAAACGTGCCTGAGACCGCTTACAATTTACACAAGACATATGTAACGCTTGTTTCGCTTGTGTATATCAGTATTGACAAGTGTTTATAGTTATAATAAATATCGCGAAACTATCACCTATTATGCGAAGTCAATTTACCGTGGAGTTAATAATAGAAACTGTACTCCTATAATAATATCTGAAATTAAAGCAAACGAGTGTACTTGAACTTAACACGCGAAGGTTATTTTGCCACAGTTTTTGTGCGGTTTTGAAAACTCTATCATTAACAGCAGAACGATAAGTGTTCACCAGTGAAGGGAACATTAAATAACTTTGGATATAAAATGAAATATAGTGGATATACTATTTAAACAAAATTGAACACCAAGAAAGTCTCGAATGGGTGCAGGTTTGAAAGGTGCTGATAAAAAGTGAAAACAGAAATAACAAAAGGACGAAAACTCTCATGTAATCACTTCTATACGTTTTGTTTTTGCTGTGTCGTTGTTTTGGTTTTAAATCTAATTGTAGCGTGCGTTCTGTTTGAAAGTCTAGTGTGTTTATTCACTTTAACTTTAAACATATTTTATTTCCAGATAATGACATTATAAAAAATATATACATTGGTCCATACATACAAAATGGAAAAAGGGTTAGACCTGAAGTTCTTCAACATTATCGGGGGTCCTTCCCTTGCGATAGTTTTTACATGTTGTAATGGTGACAGATTTACATAAAATATTAATCATGTCATTTACAAAGTATACAATTGGGAACATAAATCTCAATAATTATATTTATTATATGATGACATCAGTACTACTAATAATAACAGTTGTTACCAANATATTTAAACAAAATTTAACACCAAGAACGTCTCGAATGGGTGCAGGTTTGAAAGGCGCTGATAAAAAGTGAAAACAGAAATAACAAAAGTACGAAAACTCTCTTGTTATCACTTCAAAACGGTTTATTTACTGTGTCGTTGTTTTGGTTTTAAATCTAATTGTAGCGTGCGTTCTGTTTAAAAGTCTAGTGTGTTTATTAACTAGCGATTCATGGCGATGCATAATTAATGCTGACGAGGTGTGAAATACATTAAAACGGAACAATTGTGGTTGTGGTTTGGGTCTGAATATTAATAAACGTGTTATTAATGACACGTTCAGAAGGCGTATGCACACGTGATGGATTTTAATGAGTTTGAACAACTTAAAACATCATCTGGATGAAACAATATCGATATGGAGGATTATATTTGTCTGATAAATATAGTGCCGTGTAATGCGTGGAAAAAAGCGACGACACACCACTGTGTTATCTAATGTCACAAACTTAAAGGCTTTAAACAAAATATAAAAAAACAGGGACGTACAAGAGCGCGCACAGTGGCGTATATTTGCCGTGCAGTATAAGGAAAGGATATATGAAAGGTATATTAGCAATTAGTTTAAAAAAAATACACTGAAACACAATAGATAAAAAAAAGGAAAAGATTTCAACGTTGTTAAAATCCGTTTACAATTTGATATCAAAAGCCGTTTTTATTACTGTCTAATTGTGTTGAAAAAAAGGACAATGAAAAGGGCGATATGGAATTATGCATGTGGCATTCGCCCAAAAGCAGACAGTAGAAAAATCATATCAAGTCACTATTATGGATTACAAATAATACAGACGGAAGGATGTTAGATTATGGTCATAAATATACATTAGAACGATATGCTATCGATTATTGTAGCGTTTAGGAAGATACAACATTGAAGGATTGACTTGTCGTGAATAAGCGTGTAAAGGACATGAAACACACAAACAAATTGGGAATATACGGTTTGTAAAAGTATAGGCCTCCCAAGTTAGTTTACTCAACGCGCCAAATATAGAAATATTTGAACAATTGTATGAAATATCGTATCAGTTATTCCTGTGTTTCGACTGGAGACATGCTTTTATATGAATAACATTGAACATTATCGGAACATAATGACCAGTATTGTATCGGACATTGTGTGGTTGTGAATGCAGTGCTCAGAATATGACTAATTAGGACAAACATGCAACGTGACGCTGGAAATTCGAATAGAAGCTTAATTACAGTCAGACATTGCCATAGCAACAGTGATTTGTATAACATTGTTTGAAACAGAAATAATGGCAAGTTATTTGAATTGATACAGGAGTCGTTTGAAACCAATTAAATCCAATAACTTGTTGCGTCCTTCGTTTTTTTTTTCCACAAAAACATCTACTGGAATATTGAAGAAATTTGAAAAGGATTTTAAGAAGAAGAAAAGCAAGTTTTGTTTTTATACGAAGATATGGAGAAACATGTCTATACAGTTTATTACTCGTTACGTCCGTAAGTGACTCATAGAATGAGATAAACGACAGAAAAGACGTTCATATGCTGTCTGAGCACTTTGTGATGTATTAAAGTTGTATCGCTTCCAATAATTGTTTAACAGAGCAAGACGAAGAAAAACATACAGCTCATACGATTGTTCGATATAACGTTCGATAAATGTCACGTATTCGTATACTATTTGTTGTGTTAAAGCATATCGCGATACATGGTTAATCGTCAACGTTTCAAGTAGTGTCATGTTTCAGAATATCGTGGTAAACGAACTTAAAAGGTGCTAAGATGGGTGGGACATATACAAAAAGCGATAAACCGGCGGTTAACGCCAAACACCTGATGCCGTTTTTAGACGTCGACGTTCAACGTGATGACGACGACCGATGCAGCTTTAGCGGCGTCACGTGCTTAAAAGGCGGGAAAATCGTTGTAGCTGATTATCTGAGCCACTATGTAAAATATTACGACTGGAAGATGCTGAAACTTTTGGACGCGATAGAATTGCTTACACCGCCTTACGAAGTCTGCACTTCCGGTGTTTGTGATTCAGAAGTGTTCGTCACTGTGCCTTTTGAATATAAAATGATGCAATACAAGGTCAACGAGAATGACCTTGAACTCCTGCGCGAGTTTACAACGGAAGGTCGTTGCTATGGTGTCAGTTGCTTCCGCGACGGAATAGCGCTTGGCATGAAACTGGAGAAGAACATGTGGCAGATAGAAATCATGGATTACACGGGAAATAGCCTGAAAGTGTTCAACGAGGACCTCAACGGCAAACCGGTGGTCCGTTATGCGGACTACATAGCAACGGACCGGGAGGGGTCAAGGTTATACGTGTCGGACGGTGTCCAGAACGCCGTTTTGTGTTTCAATCTGAAGGACTCGAGCATGACGGTGATCAAAGAGATTTTCAGATACAGGGACCACCACCTCAGCATACCAAAGGGCCTGACGCTCGACAACTCCGGAAACCTGCTGGGCGTCGGCTGTGAATCGAGTAACGTGCACAAAATATCAAGCTCTGGAGAAAAACTAGGCGTAGTCTTGACCCGGCGAGAGCAGCTAGACAAACCAATGGGAATCGCGTACGATCCGGAGGGGCGGAAGGTGTTCGTAACGGAAGGCTCTCGGAAAATCATGGTGTTCAAGGACAGATGACGTCGACACCGCCGTTGATGATGATGATGATGACAACGACGACTACGATTATGATGTTTTGTGACTGAACAAGACGACGATTGCAATATTGATGACGTTGACGATGCTTGTCATGTGTGCGATTATAATGATGATAAGGATGTTGCCAATCTTAGCAATGTTGATCTTTTCTAATTCAGGAAGAAAAAGATGATGGTGTTGAATACTTTGACGATGATGTTAATGGTTTTGCGATAATGCAGATTGTGTTGATGATTAAGAAATGTCGACAAATATGCTAAATCACACTATTGTTGTTGTTGTTGCGGATGATTTTGTCGTTGATACGGATGTGAATGCTGTTTATCAACATGGCCACTTCATTACAAGGACATATACGGTATGATGATTTATTGGTTGCTTAGGATGAGAATGATGATGAGGAGGCGGAAGAGGAATGCAAAACTGTAAGACTAATACTGATGCCATTACAGATCTTTGATGATAATTCGGAACGTGTTGATGATTATTGAGTTGATCATAATGTTGTAAAGAAATATAATCATAATGTCGATCATATAACCCGCGTCATGCAAAAGTGTGCCTTATGCCATTTGCGGTCAGCTACGCAAGACCAGCCTACGCATTCGCGCAGTCTGGGAGAAGCTACCCTGCCCGCTATAAAGTCACACAATGTTTCGTAGTCTGATTAGCTTCTTACCTGACTATGTTGAAGAACATGCTTGGCTGGAGCTACGCTGGTCGCATATAGTATAAGGCTTATTTTCGCATGAAGCGGGTCATACATGAATATATTTTCCAATTATGCAATTGAGCCTATTGACAAGTGGCATTGACTGTATTGATCATTATATTACGATGATCATTCTAGTTATTGTAATTAGACTGGTCCTGGTTAGATTACAGATTATGACAACGATGATGACTTTGATACCGATAAATTGTCTAATTACCAAATCTTGATGTACATGTACAGTTGACAATTCATTACTTTAGTATAATTCATGGATATTACGAGCGACGAACACAACGTTCGCATCACTATTGTTGTGGTAATATGCTCTTTTCATTTTTGTCATGAAATTAATTTTAAACATGCTTAATGTTATGCATTAGCGTATGTTTTGGAAGTAAATAACATTTAATGCCCACCGACTGCTGTTGTAAATGTGCACACCTGCTCAATTATTTTCCGTATGTAAACAATGCGCCTTTTACGTCACACTGGGAACGAATGTACGTTATTTGTGACGTTTGTTAACAGGCATTGATCTAGTCGAAATTAAGAGTTAAAATCTGTTTTTGCAGGACTGGGCGTCTTGATTTAACAGGTTAATCTTTAACTTTCGAATAAACTTCTTCCAGTGAAAAAAACAACAACAAGAAAAAATTGCTTTATCAATAAGTTAGTATTACGAATCGTTAATTTCTCGTGGAAAAGACATTAGTGGCTTAAATAAATCCCACATTTTCTTGAATTTGTGCTATGTTGAAAGTCGTTTGGTTTTGAAAAGTTGAGAACATTATTCGCATATCTAGATGGTTATATATGTCAACGTACTGACACATACATGTATGAGACGTTGGTCTTCCTACACAGATAAAACTGTCTCTGCATCCTTGTATGTGATGTTTTGATAATCATGATCACCAATCTTTACCAAGAGTATTTCTGATCGACGTGGTCAGATGTGTCTTCAATAACAATTTAATGTGCATGCTTTCGAACCCATTTTACCGCCTATAGCAGCTGTATTGATTGAGCAAGGTTATCCAAATATACCAACGGATCATTTCTGGCGGCAAAATACAACCGTACTCCGTTTATTTACTCTAAAGTGGTTATTGCAAAGAGTTGTTTAAGTGAAAAATAATTTTCTGAAACTGAATGTTTTTCGTTCTATATTTTCATTTATTTTACGGCGAGGATTGAAAACAATGCATGTGCAACGTGAAACCCGTGACGAATTTTAGGTGGTCTGTTTTATAAACAAAATGACTTTGGTAGGCATATTCTTTTAATTATCTTAAAAGGCCCAGTAAATATCATAATTGTCGTGTTATCTATTATAATTAGCAAAGCAGTCAACGTTATTTTATACTATGATTCTGCAATTTCTTGTTTTAAAAATAGCGTATATCGTGACCAAAAAATCATACCGTCAATTAAACACCAATTACAATTCTAATCGTCCTCTTTTGCTTTAACAAAACACACCGCGTTTGAATTTACGGGAGTTGATATTTTTTTTAACATGTAATTTGTGTTTACTTGAGAGAGATACATTTTGTTTTGTGCTGGGTGAAACATGAGTGCAAGATTGTTAATAGTGTGTATGCACACTTTTTTATGCACAATATAATTCATATAATAAACACTTCAGTTTTATAATATTACGCTTTTATTTTAGTAAATTACGTGGGCCTGTTGCATAATTTAATTTGTTTTCACATTTAAAGAGTTGAGATGACATTCGACTGAACGTCGCGGTTGACTTTCAAATGTTCACATTTTTGAAAAAGTACACGAATATTTTTAAAAACGTTCAGATTTTCACATCACCCCAATTTGCGAAAGTTCAACATAAAATACTAGTTCTTCAGCTGTGCAAGATGCCTTTTGCAGGCATGATAATTTCAAATGCAAATTCACAGATAATGCTTAGAATGTGAATGTGAAAAAAACATCGCATACGATTAGCATTTTTTATAAATATGATGTCTAAACCATCAAACACTAATTTAAAAATAAAACAGCCACACAGTAAAGTCTTGATTGTATTGTGATGAACATAAATTAGGGCTATACGTAGTTGGTCTGTTCTGCTCTTTTCTGTCAACGGTTACAAAAACGTAACCAACAAATTGAACCAAAAAAACGCAAATGCTTCAAGAAACTTTTTTATGTCACGCATTACACGCTAACACATTAATTTAAAACATGAGTAATTACATCGATTTCGTGTCGAATTAACAAATTATAAATGCGTTTTCGTGTAAGCAGTAATTAAGAAAACATCAATGACAACTTATTAAACAAACATTTAAAGACCCACTTTCAAAACATTTTGATAAATTATTTAACACAGAAATCGTTTCTAATTGACATCCTATCAGCCAAAAATAAAAAAAATACAATTGAACTCGTGTGTGTTTAAATATTAATTTAGCTTTAATAAACTTGTTTTTATATTAATTTAGATTATTTACCCATGCTGTTTATTATATTAATTTAGCTTATTTACCCATGCTCAATTTAGCTTATGTACACGTGTTTATTAGATTAATCAAGCTTCTTTACACGTATTTATATATTATTTAAGCTTTTTCAAACTTGTTTATACACTAATTTATCTTCTGTTAACATGCTTTATATATTAATTAAGCTTCCATTAACGTTATTTCTGGTGGCGCCAGTGAAGTGAAGCGAGTAAGTGTACTCCGTACGCGATTGGAGTTTTCGAAAAAAAATGTATTTACATATATTAAATGCAATTATTACAAACATTTTCCGGGAACTGACGATCGTTTACTTCCAAATAGACGGATGTCCTATTAAAATACATTATATTAATTTCAATGAACGGGTGAATGTACTACAACATACACCATGTGTACATACAGCTGCTGGAAACAAAATTAATGTTACCGCATAGTAAGTGTTTGATGCATATCAATCGTATTTGGCCTATTAATAAACACAGTCATGTCCTTTTAAATGCATTGACTTTTGTCGGTAGACCGGTACTTTAAAGGGATCTTTTCACGTTTTTATAAATTGACAAAATAAAACGACATTGCTTCAGATTTGCAAATTTTCGTTGTGGTTATCTGTTTTGCTAGTAAACAGTAATACTGAACATTTACCATGCTCTCAAATATCCATTAAATGCATCTTTTGACTATTTTAAAAACATGAAAATTATAAAGCGTTGCAACGCGAAACGATTGTATACTTTGGAAAGTTATGTTGTTAACGTTATATTGTGTGACCTTGCGAGGATTGCTTATATTAGGAATAGCATACATGCAGTGTCATGTCAACATGGGTGGCCGAGTGGTCTAAGCGCTAGACTTTTACTCTCAGTAGTTTATTTTTTATTTTTTTATAATGGAGCTATTTAGTTCCGATGTTTACATTTATCAATTTAAAGCATTTAATAACAAACTTCAAAACATGTTAAAATCTGTGAAAAGGTCTCTTTAACTACAACATACACATTTACTGAACATGAACGACAGACCGACATAATTTTTATTGACGTAAACTTTACTTTTTTTTTCATTCACAAATATTTAAACATGTATCTGCATATCCTTTTGTCAACGTGAATACAATTTAATTTGGCTACATATAATCTTGATCGCATATATCTTAATATCTAAATATCTACTTCAGGCAATATTACTGAAACGGAAAATGGAGCGGCGACTGCGTATTGTTTATTTTCGGCGTGATAATTACACACACATGAAGTAAACCAATGTTCATTGATTCTCCTTATGCGTAAAACAGTTTTATTTGTATACTTCCCGACAGACCCCTCTTTTATTGCCGACCCGAAACGTGTTCAACTGTTGCAGGTTGAGTGTGCGATCTTTTTTTGCTATATTCGATCATAATCGCAAAATAACGTTCATATAACATATAATGTTGAAAAGAAATTTGGAAGATTACTGTCATTCAATACCCTTTGTTAAGTGGAAAATAACTTATGTAAGGTGAAACCATTATAAGTGGAAACAAATAACTTAATGTCTCCGTATTAATTTGTCTATATATTCAAGTGTATACAGCTCATGCGTCAAGAGTGTGTTTAAATCGAGCATGATAAGTATGTTACAAAGTGTCGATTCTAATGGAATGCCTCTTTAATGATTTTAATGGTATGCAACTTTCAGTGATTTTTATGGTAGGTAACTTGTAATGAAGACCTAAGCTGAGTTTGTTAAATCTAATGACAAGAGCATTATCACGTTTTGAATGGAGAGTTCGTTTGATACATACGTTTCCGTGTCATAAGTTGCCGCTATTTACATGTCTTAAGTATTTATGAAAACAAACCCTTCAAGCACTGGTTTTTCTTAGATAAATCAACTTCGTAATAAAACAGATCGATTAAATATCTTGAATAGAAAGGAACGACATTTTTCATATGGCAACAACAGAGATAATAGCTTTTGAAAAAAAGCCATTTAAAGACAGTATTTATGTGTATAATCCGTATAAATGATAGCAAAGCAAGACACATCGACATTTCCTCTAAAGAGTAAATCCTTTCTACAAGAAACCTCACTGGTTGTGCCCATGCGTTTTTAAAGCTAGCACCATCCATATGTGTTCTAATGTTTAGTCATGTAGGACCAGTGATAATTTGTCATTATATGGCATGTAAAAGATATCACGTTTTATGACAAGTTTGATATGATGTGACATTTTATGACAAGTTTGATAATATGACATGACAGAAAAGGTTACAGTGACATGGAAGGACATTATATGTGAAAGGACATTATATGAAAAATCTGACATGATATAATATTATATGACCCGTCTGACATGAAATGGCATGGTAGATCATTATGTGAAATATTACTCAGGTCTGGCATGACATGACATTATATGACAGGTTCTTCATTTTAGGACAAGACATAAGTGGACATGACAGTCAATGCTAGAACAAGACTAACATGATAGGATAATGCAAGACAATAGATTAAGAAAAATACACATTTAAGGACATTATTAACGTATACAATCTGTAAATATATACATTGTAAGTGATTACACAGCAAGACATGGTAGATCATTATGTGACATGTTACACAGGTCTGACATGACAGGACATAATATGACAGGTTATACATTATAGGACAAGTTGGACATGATATGACATGATAGAACATGATAGGAAATAGTAGAACGAGTCTGACATGTCAGGATATTATTGGACAAGTCTTCCATGATAATACATTGTTTGAAAAATATTTCATTATAATTGGACAAGGCTTACATGAGAAGAGATTATTTGACAAGTCTGACATTATGACATGTCTAAAAAATATGGACATTATAGTACAAATTATAATAAGGTAGTATCATGCATGTTATGTGTGTAATTTACAAAATATCAAAGTAATGCTGAGTTATTGGATTTGACCGTTTTTGTAGTAATGCATTCAACTTACTAATGTAGAGAAAAAGAACTTAAATATGCGTTTGGGGTAAATTTATGCTTAGATACGATAGTAAGTATAAGAAATATAAAAACAGGCTTTTTATGACCTTTTATATTACAACAGGCAGTATTTAACAACCCTTGCGATATTTTTTTATTATACAGTAAGCGTCGAGTACTGTAAAAATGTCCATACAGATAATTATGGCTTGTTATAAGTGCATTTTATGGGCAATATAAAACCCTGTCAAGTTTGTCAAAATGACCTAAAACTTCATTCTTATGCGATCATATCTGCTCATCGTGTTTAAACCGTGCGAAAAAAAAACATAAAACATTATAACAAGGAGTGTGCAGTTCTCCATTACGTAGCAGATGGCATAACAGCGATACAAATATTTCAAAGGGCTGTTAAGTATGCATTAACTTAAACCAGATACTAGTTATATTAAATATCATTTATGAGAGATTTTATGGCATTATTCCGCAAAGACCAATACTGCACCAAAAGCATGTTATAACCTTTCCACAAACAGTAACCAGGTCAACATATAAATGGGCCTCGCTCTGTGAAAAGGGGGTTTAATGCATGTGCGTAAAGTGTCTTCCCAGATAAGCCTGTGCAGTCCTCACAGGCTAATCAGGGACGAGATTCTCCGCCTTAACTGAATTTTTTCTAAGAAGATTCTTTCTTTCAACGAAAAGAAAACAACATAAAAGCTGAAGGTGTTGTGCTTTTCGCTAGAGAAGACTTCATTGAAACAACAAATACCATGGTACATTATAAAAAGGAGTGTTATCTTTTACGTGCTAGATGGGATAACATTCATAGTAAAATATTCAAAAAGGTTGTTTATTATGCATAAACATCCATCAGATACTAGTTATAGGAAATACCATACTAAAGTTGACATACTACGAACTGTTAGCAGAAATTTGGAATAATAAGTGTTCCTGAAGTCGACGTTATTTGACGTCAATCAGATACTAGTTATAGCAAATATCATACTAAAGCCGACATACTACAAACTGTTGGTTGCAATTAAGAATAATATGTATTCCTGAAGTCGACATCATTTAACGTCACACGTAAGTAATACACATTTGTTAAATTTATTATCGGTTGTTTAATTTATTAATGAAGTTGTGAAGTCGGACGCCCTTGTCAGTGATATAAGTTACAAACAGTTCCGTTGGTTGAATAACATTTTCAGGGAAGGAATATGGTTAGTGCCACATTGAATTTTGCTTGCCAATCGACAAAGATCGCTTAACTTGTTTATCATCTCTGGCTAATCCACCCATCTTTATGCTCCACGAACATGCTTCTTTGACTTGTACAATTGGTTTTCCGAGTTTTGATCAAATTTACGCTGAGCCAAACGCATTATTGACACTCCATGAATAACTTCTTATTTCAATAAATAACACACTTTTGACAATCTGGCGATATTACCGATGGGTAAATATTTCCTAATTTCCCATCATTAACTAAGAAATCCGTTTCTCCCACCGTTGGTTCAAAGATAATTTCCGTTTTAAGCAAAGATGTTGATCTCTCATCATATGCGTTAACGTAATCGATACGGGCTTAATGTTCATGATATATAGTCAGTCAATGGAAAGTGTCTGGACTGTTTGAACTACTGCGTAAGAATTACTTTCGATTCCACTTCTTTTGACACTGTTCACGTTAATATCAAAAACCATACGATCACACTAATGTAAAATAAAAAATAATTCATGAATAGTATAAACAACCAAATGGTAAGGTAAGCTACACTTCTGAAAAACCTATCATGATCCCTGAACGCCTTCTATCGGTAGAGCAACATGCTAAGGCAAACACCACAATGAAATGAAAGTATTAACAGAGCGTATATATATTTATGAACCATTGTGTATTGCTGTATAATGAAATGAATGACATTTATTTTATTTTATTAATTTTATTTGGTATTTCGTAGGGCAACACATTCGTTTCATTTGCAAAAGGTGTTTATGTTTTCTTTGTACAGGTCCTTCCGTCATCAGACTGTATTGGTCTGCGTCTAAATAAATGGAGAAAATGATTAATGTATAATTGGTCCACACTAGTGTATCTCCCTTCATACTATGTTTCTGGCGCAATAATAATGATCACTCAAATAGCTTTTTATTATTCCTGCCATAATTCGCTACACTATATTCTACGTAAGCCCACACAATTATCTAAAGTAATTTATCTGATAACATTACATTGGTCTTGAGGACCAATATAAATAACGAAATGCATTAACTGTTTATTTGAAGTCTATTATGTTTTTAAAATTAATTAACGGAGATGATTGAGATATAAATAAACACATACATTCGATTTCCGAGTTTGCCTTCGCAATTAATTTCGAAGCCGAAACATATATTATTAACCACATTAGATAGTTTCCACCAGACAAAAACCAGGCTTTGTATACTATCGCTAAATAAAGTGGTACAACAACGTAATGGAATGAAAGTAATTATATTGCACGTTGGTGTTTTGTTTCCAAATATTTCCAACATATTTGTAATACATATAAACACAAATATTTTTATGTAAACACATTTTTAAGCAACTCTTAAATTTACTTTCAACGAGATAGATCTATCAACGCAATGTAAAATCAACCTTACTCACAATGTTTCAAGTAACGTTATATATACATTCTCGTAAAAAGCTGGTATTTTTTTATATTTAAACAAGTTTTGCGCATTTTTTTTTCCACAGTATTCTGAATGATAAACAACGCACATCAAGGCAGTGTAGTTGTAATAACTTTGAAGTGGGAAACTCATAGAATCGGCGTTCTATTGACTCTTCGCATTTTTTTTGCAAAAAAGGTAAAAGACGAAAATATACACCCGACGTGAAAAAATGGACCTCATGTGATGCTATAGTGTTGGGCTGGTTATCGAACTTGACTTTCATTGGATAGGAACAAACGTATCTGGAAAGTTTGGTGAAGATTTGGGGAAATGAAAATTCGTAGAAAAAGCTAACTTTTATGAAAAATGGCTTCACCTTGGAAGTGATTGGTGCATATTGGCTAGTAATGAAATTTGGGGTCTATTTTATAATGAACTGTAATAGTTTATTGTGTACTTTGAATAATTTGAATAAATCCTTTTCAAATACGTTCATAGCAGAAACCCAATTTAAAGATTTCATATTTATACATAGCAGAAAACCAATTTTACGATTGAATGTGTTATTCATTTCGTTTAAAGTTAAATATAAGACATTACTATCAAACAGGTCCCCTATGTATTGTAGCTTTGCCATGTACACGAATTAAAAAAGGTGCTTAATTCTCTATCAATATTAGTTTGTTTCACAAATTGATAGTTAATATGCCGAGTGCATTAATTTTTATCCTTACTCCTCATAGTTAAACACACTATTTGTCGTATAGTCCGGGTCGCACACTAACTATTTCTGCTGCCGTTGAATACTATACATATATTTCATTGACTCTAGGGAACAGTCATTTGTCTTCCCGAAGATGAGACGAAAATATGTTGAACTATTGCCCCGACGTCATTAGGCCGAGACAAATAAGTGAATGACACATGAATGCGACGTTAAATCATTATGATACTTCTTTTACTTTACATTACTTGCAGAAAATTAAATAATAGTTTGAATATAAAATAACATCAACTGGAGTAGATGACAGAAAGGTTCGTTATAACTAATAATTAACAGAATGCAACACTTTCAATATAAATACATTTTGACAGTAACGTTATTTAAGGTTTATTCTCTTTTTGGAAACTTGGGTTTGTCATCCTTTATTCGCAAATTTATTCTTGTATAATGAAACAACTTTACCGCGTGCTATTTTTAGAATGATTAACTTATCAACTCACGGGATGGCGTTGGCAAGGATGTACACTGCGAGTTTTACACAACGATACAATAAACTAGTAATAATATGCTCCATTAATATTGATAGTACAAGTTCGCCTA
The DNA here is from genome assembly GCA_007657795.1 of Dreissena rostriformis. Classification (NCBI taxonomy): domain Eukaryota; kingdom Metazoa; phylum Mollusca; class Bivalvia; order Myida; family Dreissenidae; genus Dreissena; species Dreissena rostriformis. Next base: position 73,564 of record VMBQ01000455.1, read on the forward strand.
TTTATAACAAAAACAAATGTTATGATCGAGCCCCGCTTGCAGCATAGAAATTGTTGTTCGTTTCGAGTTTATAGGCCTAATACAGATTCATTATAAGAACGCACATCACCTTCTGAGCAGAACTTAAATTTGGGGATGATGTGTACAATTATGTTCGGTTCTATAGTGTAAGTTATAGATATGCTTATTACTTTATTCCAACCGCGTCATGTAAGCAACTGTGTTACTTATAATCCTTAAAAAGTTTTCAACCGTTCTTAATATACGTTAATATAATGAATCGATAAATCTGATATCCCATATTTTATACAACACATTTATTTTAAACAAATTGTATGTTTAATACTTGGGGTTTAAGATAAACATCATGATTGTGTAACTGCGTATACATATCGTACAAATAACAATGTTAACAACATACATTCCAGTCTGTTTCATCCATTTATAAGAATGCTGAGCCCTCCCCCGGTACTGACAACCGATCGACTAATGCTCATGGAAGAGTTATTGCCTTTACATTCATAAACATCCTCTTATTTATAAAGAGGCAATCTTTGTCGATCTATGTTAAATGCTCTGTAAAGATGGGGTTTAATGCATTCGAGTAAAGTGTCGTCCAAGGTTAGCCTGTTCAGTCCGCACAGACTAATCAGGGACGATACTTTCCGCTTTTATGATATTTTTTTGTTTGAAGAAAGTCTCTTCTTTCTTAACAACAAATTTAGTTTAGGCGCAAAGTGTCGTCACTGATTGGCGTGTGCGGACAGGCTAATATGGGACGACACTTTACGCACATGTATTTACTTTCTTTTCACAGAGCGACGGTGTATCTATTGCTTTTTGATTGATTGTAAGCTATCAGATGCCTTTAAGTTACGTCTGAAAATTGCTAACGACTTTCTCGCAACTTTTGAGACAAGTTTGTCCTCTCCTATGCAGTGTTAGTACACTAAATCAAACTCCTCCATTAAAGAATGTCTTTAAAAAGTCCCACTTAAACTTATCGAAAGTTTGTAAACTTTTCGTATTTCTAGTTTTTGTTTGTTTTGTTGTTGTTTTTCTTTCCTAAACATGTCCGTTTATTTACAAATTACCACATTGTGATGCAATTCATACTAAAGGGACTCAAGTCGTGAAATCAAACTACCATATAATGCTATGTAACCAACCGTTAAACAGATGATACTACGTTACATAAATTATAATTACGGTTTTATATTTAAAGCTGTATTTGTTACAATTTTATGTAATAAGTGCAAAATGTTAAACCACGAGCGTTTCTTGTTTTGTTTTCATTTTTATTTCAGATACTTCCTTAAACTAACACAGTACGTGTACTTAGAATTATATGTATGTGCCTGTTTGTCTTCATTAACACTCAAAATCAACAAATATCTCGTAAAATATTTCGTAAAATAAAGTTAACCCATACAAAATAAGTGTTCCTCATAGCATTACCAAACAATTTAACGCTAGATGTAGTCTGGTAACATACATTTAACAAGATACAAGATGCTCTTTTTGTGGTACAATATATTCCATTTTAATTTCCCGCAACGATATATATTCATACGACACACGTCCACTAACATGGTACATGAACATGTGCTAAATATATTGTACCACAAAAAAAAAAAAAAAAAAAAAAAAAAAAAAAAAATGTTNGAGCGTTTCTTGTTTTGTTTTCATTTTTATTTCAGATACTCATTAAACTAACACAGTACGTGTACTTAGAATTATATGTTTATGCCTGTTTGTCTTCATTAACACTCAAAATCAACAAATATTTCGTAAAATATTTCGTAAAATAAAGTTAACCCATACAAAATAAGTGTTCCTTATAGCATAACCAAAAATTTTAACGCTAGATGTAGTCTGGTAACATACATTTAACAAGATACAAGATGCTCTTTTTGTGGTACAATATAGTCCATTTTAATTTCCCGCAACGATATATATCCATACGACACACGTCCACTAACATGGTACATGAACATGTGCTAAATATATTGTACCAAAAAAAAATAAAAAATGTTGTATCTTGTTAAATCTATGTTACCAGAGCACATCTTGCGTAAACATTTTGGCTATTGCTATACGAAACACTGATATTTTATGGGTTAACTTTATTTAATGAAATATTTTACGAAATATTCGTTGATTTTGAGTTTTACTGGGGCTTTAAATTGGAACAACCTCACAATCACTATTTAAATCTTCTGCCCCTGTGTACCATCAACACCCAAAAAGCATGAAATGATATCAAACAGGACAATCTGAGGCCAACCATAGGTAAGGTAAAATTACTCAAATTTACATAGGCGCTGTTGAGGTAAAACACTGATTTAGAAAGAAAAAAAGATATTGACATACAAGCTTACTTTAACCATGTCTAGTGTAGTATGCGTGTAAATACAATCGTCAACTGTAAATATATCCCACTCGATTATAACAAAGTCAGTTTCGTAGATAAATAAACGAACAGTACGGAGCTCTGGTTTTTGTAAATAATAAAACAAGAACGAGATAATTTTAAGACTTCCAACCCCGAGGGGTTTTATTGATAAAACTTGCTTGTGACCGCTCACAAATTGACACCAGCCATATGCAACGCTCGTTAAGCGGGTCCGTTTTGACAAGTGTTTATAGTTATAATAAATATCGCGATACAACTATCACCTGTTTAGCGGAGTCAATTTACCGCGATGTTCATGATAGAAACTTTACTCCGATTATAATATCTGAAATTTAAGTAAACGTGTGCCCATAGACTTCACAAGCGACGGTTATTTTACCACAGTTTTTTGTGCGGTTTTGAAACAATATCATCAAAAGCAGAACGTTCGGTGTTCACTAGTGCAGTGAAATTTAATAACTTTGGAATGAAAGGAAAAAAACTGGATATGCTATTTAAAAACAAATTGAACGTCTCGTATAACGGTAGGTGCAGTTTTGAAAGTTACTGATACAAGTTAAACCAGAAATAACTAAAGGACACTCTCTTGTTTTCATTTGGATACGGTTTATTGACTGGGTCGTTGTTTTTTTATTTAATTGATGCGTGCGTTCTGTTTGAAAGGCAAGCGTGTATGCTAGCTAACGACACATGACGAGGTTTGACATAAATTAAATTAAAACGTAACAATTGTGGTTTGGGTCTGAATATCTATAACGTTTTATTAATGACAAGTGCTCAAGGCTAATCGACGTGTGATGGATTATATTAAGTTTGTTTAATTACAAACATCATCTGGATGAAACATCGATCGGGAGGATTATATTTGTATGAAAAAGATAGTGTAGAATAATGCGTGGACAAATACGACGACATACTGTGTAATTTAATGTCACCAAATAAAAGATTTTGAATAAGACAAAAGGGGAAACCAGGACGAACACGAGCACACAGAGTGGCATATATCTGCCGATCAGTAAAAGAAAGGATATATGAAAGGTATATAAGCATTAAGAAACAAAAACTGAAAACACAATAGAATATATTTTAAGTAGTATGAAACTACACAAAGCAAAGATTTTAACATTGTAAGAATCTGTTGACAATTTGATATCAAAAACCGTTTTTATTACGGTGTAATTGTGTTAAAAAATATGACAATGAAAAGGCCAATTCAGAGTTATTCTCGTGGCAGTCGACGAAAACCAGACAGTAGGAAAATCATATAAAGTCACTATTATGGATTACAAATAATACAGGCGGAAGGATGTTAGTTTATGGTCATAATAATCATTATCGGAACATACTTACCAGTATTGTATCGGACATGGCGTGGTTGTGAATGCAGTGCTCAGAATATGACTAATTAGGACAAACATGCAACGTGACGCTGGAAATTCGAATAGAAGCTTAATTAAAGTCAGGCATTGCCATAGCAACAGTGATTTGTATAACTTTGTTTGGAACAGAAAGAATGCGTCCTTCGTTTTTTTTTCCAAAAGGACATCTACTGGAATATTAGAAATTAGAAAAGGATTTAAAGTCGAAGAAAAGCAAGTTTTGTTTTTATACGAAGATATGGAGAAACATATTTATACAGTGCGTACAGTTTATTATTCGTTACGTCCGTAAGTGACTCATAGAATGAGATAAACGACAGAAAAGACGTTCATATGCCGTCTGAGCACATTGTGATGTATTAAAATTGTATCACTTCCAATAATTGTTTAACAGAGCAAGACGGTGAAAAACATACAGCTCATAAGATTGTTTAATATACAGTTCGATAAATGTAACGTATGCGTATACTATTTGTTGTGTTTAAGCATACCGAGATACATGGTTACTCGTCAATGTTTCAATTAGTGTCATGTTTTAGAATATCGTGGTAAACGAACTTAAAAGGTACTGAGATGGGTGGGACATATACAAAAAGCGATAAACCGTCGGTGAACGCCAAACACCTGATGCCGTTTTAAGACGTCGACGTTCAACGTGATGACGACGACAGATGCAGCTTAAGCGGCGTCACGTGCTTAAAAGGCGGGAAAATCGTGGTAGCTGATTATCTGAGCCACTTTGTAAAATACTACGACTGGAAGATGCTGAAACTTTTGGACGCGATAGAATTGCTTACACCGCCTAACGAAGTCTGCACTTCCGGTGTTTGTGATTTGGAAGTGTTCGTCACTGTGCCTTTTGAATATAAAATGATGCAATTCAAGGTCAACGAGAATGACCTTAAACTCGTGCGCGAGTTTCCAACGGAAGGTCGTTGCTATGGAGTCAGTTGCTTCCGCGACGGAATAGCGCTCGGCATGAAACTCGAGAAGAACACGTGGCGGATAGAAATCATGGACTACTCCGGAAACAGCCTGAAAGTGTTCAACGAGGATCTAAACGGCAAACCGGTGGTCCGTCATGCGGACTACCTAGCAATGGACCGGGAGGGGTCAAGATTGTTCGTGTCGGACGGTGTCCAGAACGCCGTTTTGTGTTTCAACCTGAAGGATTCAAGCATGACGATGATCAAAGAGATTTTCAGATACAGAGACTACCACCTCAGCATACCAAAAGGCCTGACGCTCGACAACTCCGGAAACCTGCTGGTCGTCGGCTGTGAATCGAGTAACGTGCACAAAATCTCGAGCTCGGGCGAGAAGCTGGGCGTAGTCTTGAACCGGCGTGAGCAGCTAGACGAACCAATGGGAATCTCGTACGATCCGGAAGAGCGGAAGGTGTTCGTAACGGAAGGATCTCGGAAAGTCATGGTTTTCAAGGACAGCTGACTGCGGCACCGCCCGTGGTGACGATGATGATGACAACGACGACGATCGCAATAATGATGATGTCTTGAGACTGAACAAGACGACGATGGTTATGTTGATGATGTTGAGGATGCTTGTGATTTGTGCGATTTTAACAACCGTAAAAATGTCGTTTACTCTTAAGAAAGACAAAGATGATGGAGTAGAATATTATGACGATTTTGTTAATGGGGTAGCTTACGATTATGCAGATTGTATTGATGATTATGGAAGTTGACAAATATGCTGATTACACTGTTGTTTTTGTTGACGATGATGACGTAGTCGTCGTTAGTTCGGATGTTTATGTTGTTTATCATCATGGTCCCTGCATAACAAGGACGGTGACGGTATGATGATTAATGTATTGCTTAAAAAGATGATGAACAGGAGGAGGAGGACGAAGATGAATACATCATTGAAAGACTAATGCTGATAGTATTACAGATGTTTGATGATAATTCTGAACGTGTCGATGATAATTGAGGTCTTGAGTATGCTGTAATGAAATATAATCATAATGTCGGATCACATGACCCGCGTCATGCGAAAATGGGTCGTATGTCATTTGCTGTCGTCGTCAAGGCTTCGTAGTCTGATTAGCTCTTAATCTGACTATGAAGAACAGGATGGTCTGGAGCTACGCTGGTCGTATATGGTATAAGGCGTATTTTCGCATGAAGTGGATCATACATGTATATATTTTTCAATTATGCAATGTGGCCTGTTAAAAAGTGGCATTGACTGTATTGATCATTATACTACGATGATAATTATATTTATTGTAATTACACTGCTCCTGGTTATATTACAGTATATGACAACAATGAGGACTTTGATACTGAGAAATTGTATAATTACCAAATCTTGATGCACATGTACTGTTGACAATTCCCCATTTTGTGCAATGTATGTATAATACGCGGGACGATTAAAAAGTTGGCATCATTATTGTTGTGGATATATATACATATTCTCTTTCCATTTTTGTCATGACACTGACATTAATTTTAAACATACTTAATGTTATGAATGGCATGTATGTTTTGGTAGTAATAAGCATTTTATACACAGCCATCTCTGTTGTAAATGCATATCTGCTCAATTATGTTCCGTATGTAAACTATTAGCCTTTTACGTCATAACGTAAACAAATGTATGTTATTTATAACGTTTGTCTTTATACGAACATCCACTAACATCATATAATACAGTTTATAAAAGAATCTAGTAAACTGGGAATAACCTAGTCGAGATTTAGATGTAAAATATGTTTTGACAGGAAGGTACATATTTATATAACAGATTGATCTTAAGCTTTCAAATAAACTTCTGCCAGTGAAAACAAGATAATTGCTTTCTCGATAACTTATAACGAATCGTTAATATCTTTTTGGAACACATGAAGTTGCTTAAATAAGTTTTTTGCTGAGAGTTATTTGGTTTTGAAAAGTTTAGAAAATTAAATTGTTGATTAAGACCAAATTGAACCTTTACAATTGTGAATTAAAACACTTTCAATACTCTATTTAATATCGGTCGTATTGAGATAGTAATGGAATAATGGAAATAATGGAATAATGGCATTGTCCTTGTCGAAATGTACATTTAAAATCTGGTTTGACCGGAATGTAATACTTTTTTAACTGGTTTATCTTTTTTCCAATTAACTAGTTATAGTAAAAAAAACACACACGATAATTGCTTTATCAATAAGTTATTATTTCGAATCGTTAATTGCTCGTGGGAAAACATAAGTTGCTTTAATAAATCCTGTTTGCTTAAATTTGTTCTTTGCTGAGAGTCATTTGGTTTTGAAAAAATTAGATTTTGTTTCGTATATCGAGTTGTTTTTATATGTCTACGTACTGACACATACGTATACGAGGGACGTTGGTCTTCCTAAAAAATAAAACTGCCTATGCATCCTTGTATGTGATTAGTATTTAAATCATGAAAACCAATCTTTACCAAGAGTATTTATGATCGACGTGGTCAGATGGGTCTTCAATATCAATTGGGCCTCGCTCTGTGAAATGAGGGTTTAATGCATGTGTGTAACGTGTCGTCCCAGAATAGCCTGTGCAGTCCGCATAGGCTTATCAGGGACGACACTTTCCACTTCTATGGTATTTAGCGCTTAAAGGAGATTTCTTCTTAACGAAAATCCAGTTTAGGCGGAAAGTGTAGTCCCTTATAAGCATGCGCTAACTGCACAGGCTTATCTGAGACGACACTTTACGCACATGCATTAAACCCTGTTTTCACAGAGCGAAGCTCAATTTAATTTGCATTCGTTCGAACCCACTTTACTGTCTATGACAGCATAATTAAGTAAGGTTATCCAAATATACGAACAGATCATAACTGGCAGCAAAATGCAACCATGCTCCGTTTATTAAGTGAATAATGTTTATTCATTGATTTTGTTATGTGATTTTTTTTTTTCTAAAACTAAGAGAATGTTGCGCTATATTTGTGTTTATTAGTTTATACGCAAGGTTTGAAAAACAATATTGCATGCGCAACGTGTAACCTTTGACGAAATTTAGGTGGTATGTTTTAATATTCCAATATTTATAGTAAAAAGGCCTTTTAAATATCATTCCTGTCGTGTTGTCTACCATAAGAAGTAAAGCAGTCAACGTTATTTGATACGATGATTGTACAATTTCTTGTTTAAAAATAGCGTATTTTGTAACAAAAAGAATCCTGCTATCACTTAAACACGTTTTATATTTCTAATAACGTCCTTCGTTGTTGTAATAATATAAAGAAGTGAAGTTGCTCCAGCAGTATTGCATTCCTATAAAACACATTGTGTTTGAGTATCCGGGAGTTAATAATTTATTTAACATGCAATTCGTGGTTACTTGGGAGATATACATTTTGTTTTGTCGTGGGTGAACACATAACAATATGATTTCGGTACAATATATTTGACTGAAAAGTGTTTTTTCTATTTGTGCCGTAATGCGTCCAGGAAAAAACATGGGTGCAACATTGTTGATTATATGTATGCACAACTGGTTATGCATACTATAAACCTTTCTTCAAGTTTTCTAATATCGCGCTTTTATTTTAATAAACTAGGTCGGCCTGTTGCATAAATTAATTTGGTTGTCCCTTAAAAGAGTTTAGATGAAATCGCCTGAACTTCGATGTCGACATTTAAGATATGAGCTTTATATGTTCAATTTTGTTGAAACAGTTAACCGCCGTTCTTAAAAACATTCAGATTTTCACATCACCCCAATTTCCGAAGTACAACATAAATAAAAGAGCTGAAGGCACTGAATTTGTTCGCTGTTGTATAATCTTAGACGCAACTCAGTTTTCAAAATTACGTAATAGCTTTTTATATCGCAAGTTTGAAATGACCACAACCCATTCAAATTTATAAAGAGTGTGTCTTAAAGCACAGGTCAAGATGTGTTGTTTTTTTCAAATCATTGATACAGCTAATCAGTGTGCACAGGCTAATCTTATTTGACATGCATTAAGCCCAGTTTTCCATGAAAACAGCCAATATGTACAGATTTCAATGATAGACACTAGACTGGCCAACGTTGTCTTACAAGCTGTTAAATACTTTTGAATACATACACACTATGAAGTGTACAGTGGGAACTATAAACAGGCAAATGCGGTGGTTAGAGCAGACGCTTTTAGCATTCGTCGTCTGCATAATTTGACTGCAGTTTTCCACACAGGCAGTCACGGGTTACGGTTCCTAGCGTAGTTAAGCCATAGTGGTTTGCAAAATTGCCTCTACATTATTTGTAAGCTAACGCTCACAAATAAAAACTAGTCCTTCATTTGTGCAAGACGCCTTTTGCAAGCATGATAATTTCAAATAATAATCCCTAGATAATAATAAGTATGTGAAACAAATCGCATACGATTTGCTCGTTTTATAAATAGGATGTCAAATCCATTAAACACTGAATAAAACAACCACACAATAAAGTCTTGATTGTTATGTGATGAACATGAATTAGGGCTTTAAGTAGGTGGTCTGTTATGCTCTGTTTTGTTACTGAAAACTGTCAACCACGTAATTGAACCAACACACCGCAAATGATCAAACAAAACTTCATTTAGTCACGCACGACAAGCTTATACATTAATTCGAAACATGAGTAATTACACCGACTTAATGTCGAATTAACAAATTATAAATGCGTTCTCGTGTAAGCAATAATTTAGACACCATCAACAACAACTTATTCAATTAAAATTTAAAGCCTCACTTGCAAAATATTTCGATAAATTAAATAATACAAAAGTAGTTTCTAATGCACATCTTTCGGTCAAAAATAAAAAAAATAAATACGTTCAACTCGGTAAAACGATTTGAGAATACTGATAGTTATTCAGCTTCCGTGTACGTGTTTTTACACATTAATTTAGCTTTAATAAACGCGTGCATTATATTAATTTAGCATATATACACGTGTTTGCTATATTACTTTAGCTTATGTATGCGTGTTTATTAGATTAATTAAGCTTCTTAACACGTATTTATATATTATTAAAAAAATAAAATAAACTTGTGTATAAAATAAATTATCTTCTCTAAACGTGTTTATAAATTAATTTAGCTTCTATAAACGTTAATGCTGGGTCTTCTGTAAACGTTACAATGTAATGCCAGTGACGTCTGTGTAACTCCGCTCGCGATCGGAGTTTTCGAACATTTATTTACATTAATTAAATGCATTTCTTACAAATGTTGTTTTGTTTAGTTCACTGAAATCGTTTACTTCCAGTTGAATGGATGTCCTTTTAAAAATGCATAATATTATTTTCGATGCACGGGTGCATTTATTAGAACAAACACCATGCATACTTACAGCTGATATCATTATAATTAATGTTACAGCAAAATTAAGTGTTGGCTGCCTATCAATAATATTTTACCCCTTAATAAACACAGTCATGTCCTTTTAAATTGAATCTTTTTCAGTAGACTTGGTATTTAACCCTTTGCATGCTGGGAAATTTGTCGTCTGCTAAAATGTCGTCTGCTGAATTTCTAAAATTAGCATTTTCTTCGATTTTTTTTCAAAGAATACTATCAGAATAGCAAACAGTTTGGATCCTGATGAGACGCCACGTTCTGTGGCGTCTCATCTGGATCCAAACTGTTTGCAAAGGCCTTCAAAATCCGGTTCCAGCGCTCAAAGGGTTAACTACAACATACACATGTACTTCACACGTATATCTACTTCAGACGTTATTAATGACCCAGCAAATTGAGCGTTGACTTCATAGTGTTTATTTTCGGCGTGTTTGTTACGCGCACATGAAGTAAATCAAGTTTAATTGATGCTCCCTTTGCGTATACAAGTTGTATTTGTCTACTAACCGGATCGATCCCACTTTTATTGCCGACCCAAAACTTGTTTTGCGGTTTCAGGTTGAGTTTGCGATCCTTTTTTGCTTTATTTGATCATAATCGCAAAATAACGTTCATATAAAAAGTAAAACTGTTGACAAGAGACTTGGACACTCTCTGTCATTCAATACCCTTTTAGATTGGGAAAATAACTTGTGTGTGGCAAAACACGTTTAAAGTGGAAACGATTTTTTATTGTTTTTGCCTGATGCGTTTGTCGATGTATTCACGTGCAGACTGAACATGCGTCAAGAGTTTGTTTACATCGTGGGTGTTTCGAGAATGAACAGTGCGTAACTTAGTAACGATTCTAACTTTAATGATTCTAATGGTATGCCAATTTTAATGATTATAATGGTATGCCACTTTTAAAGATTCAAATAGTATGCCATATTAATGACTCTAATGGCATGACACTTTTATGATTCTTAAGGTATGCCACTGTAATGATTCTAATCGTATGCCACTTTAATGATTCTAATGGTATGTCACTTTAATGATTATAATGGTATGCGACTTGTATGATTCTAATGGTATTCCACTTTAATGATTCTAATGGTATGCCACTGTAATGATTCTAATGGTATGCCACTGTAAGGATTCTAATGGTTTTCCACTTGAATGATTCTAATGGTTTACCACTTTAATGATTCTAGTAGTATGACACTTTAATGAGTCTTATGGTATGCCACTGCAATTATTATAATGGTATGACACTTTTTATGATTCTAGTGGTATGTCATTTTAATGATTCTAATGGTTTGCCACTTTAAATGATTCTAATGGTAAGCCTCTTTTATGATTATTATGGTATGCCACTGTAATGATTCTAATCGTATGCCACTTTAATGATTCTAATGGTATGCCACTTTTGAATATTCTAATGGTTTGACACTTTAACGATTCTAACGGTATGCCACTCAACGGTTCAAATGGTATGCCTATTTGATTCTAATGGTATGGCCGCTTTGACCATTCTAATGGTATGCCACGTTAACGATTGTAATTGTTTGCCACTTTATGATTCTTATGGAATGCCACTTTTTATGATTATAATGGTATTCCACTTTTAATATTTCTAATGGTATGATACTTTAACGATTCTAATGGTATGCCACTGTAATAATTATGATGGTATGACACTTTAAATGAAGACCTTAGATGAGTTTGTTAAATCCAATTACAATAGCTATATCACGTTTTAAATGGTAAGTTCGGTTGATATATATGTTCCCCTGTCATATTTTGCCGATATATACATGCCGTATGTATTTATGAAAACAAACACTGAAAGCACTGACGTTTCTTAAATAGATCAACCTCGTAATAAACATATATCGATTAAATATCTTATATAGAAAGGAATGACATTTTTCGTATGGCAACGAAACAGATAATAGCTTAAGAAAAAGCCATTTAAGGACATTTTAAATGTATAAATCCCGTATAAATGATGGCAAAGCAAGACACATTGGCATTTTCTCGAAAGATTAAATCCTTTCTACAAGAAACCTCACTGTATGAGGCCGTGCGTTTGTAAAGCCTGCACAGTATGTGGTCTAATGTTTAGTCATGGAGAACCAGTAATAATTTGCCATTATATGACAAGTACGACAGGCCATGACATTATATATCAAGTTTGATGTGATTTCACGTTTTATGAAAAGTCTGATATGATAATACATTGTAGGTTAGTGTGACATAAAAGGACATTATTTGAAAAATCTGACATGATTGAAAAAAACAACAACACATTATGTGACTTTGTAGATCATTATATGCGATGTAACACAGGTCTGGCATGATAGGACATGATATGAAAAGGTATTCATTATAGGATAAGACTGACATGAAAAGTTATGATATCATATTATAGGAAAAGGCGGACATGAGTTGACATGACAGAATATAATAGAACAAGACTGACACGATAGGGTATTATAAGACAATTCATACATGATAGTACAAGGCGGACATGATATGGCATGGTGAGCATGATATGACATGGCGGGCATGATATGACATGGCGGACATGATATGACATGGCGGACATGATATGACATGGCGGACATGATATGACATGGCGGACATGATATGACATGTTAGGATATGATAGAACATGATTAAACAAGTCTGATATGATAGGGTATTATAAGATAATTCATACATGATAGGACAAGGCGGACATGATAGGACATGATAGGACAAGGCGGCATGGCATGATATGACATGAAAGGACAAGGCGGTATGGCATGATAGGACATGATAGGACAAGGCGGTATGGCATGATATGACATGATAGGACATGATAGAACATGATAGGACATGATAGGACATGATAAGACATGATATTTCAAGGCGGTATGGCATGATATAGCATGATAGGACAAGGCGGTATGGTATGATAGTACATGATAAGACATGATAGGACATGATATGCCAATGTGGCATGGCATGAAACGACATGATAGGACAAGGCGGTATGGCATGATATGACATGATAGGACAAGGCGGTATGGAATTATATGACATGATAGGACAAAGCCGTATGCCATGAAAGGGAATGTTAGGACAATGCGGTATGGCATGACAGGACATGATTGGACAAGGCGGTATGGCATGATAAAGGCTGCATTGCATGATAGGACATGATAGGACATGAAAGGACAATGCGGTATGGCGTGATAGGACATGATAGGACAAGGCGGCATGGCGTGATATGACAGAATAGGACAAGGCGGTTTGACATGATCGGACATGATAGGACAAGGCTTTATGGCATGATGGGACATGATAAGACAATGCGGTATTGCATGATAGAACATGATATGACAAGGCGGTATGACATGATAAGACATGATAGGACAAGGCGGCATGGCATGATATGATATGATAGGACAAAGCGGTATGGCATGAAATGACATAATAGGACATAATAGGACATGATAGGAAAATGCGGTATGGCATGTTAGGACATGATATGACAAGGCGGTATGGCGTTATAGGACATAATAGGACAAGGCGCAACGACATGATAGGACATGATAGGACAAGGCGGTATGACATGATAGGACATGATAGGACAATGCGGCATGGCATGATAGGAAATGATATGACATGATAGGACAAGGCAGTATGGCATGACATGATATGATAGGACAAAGCGGGATGGCATGATTGGACATGATAGGACAAGGCGGTATGGCATTATAGGACATGATAGGACAAAGCGGTATGGCATGATAGGACATGGTAGGACAAGGCGGTATGGCATGATAGGTCATGATAGGGCAAGGTGGAATGGCATTATAGGAAATGATAGGACAATGCGGTATGGCATAATAGGACATGATAGGACACTCTGGAACAAGTATGACATGATGGGATATTATAAGTCTTTCACGATGATATATTGTGTGAACAATCTTTCATTATAATCGGGCAAGTCTTACACGAGAGGACATTATTTGACAAGTTTGACATGAAAAGATATGGAAAAGGACATGTCTGAAAAAATATGGACATTATAGTACAAGTTATATGTGTAATTTGCAAGATATCAAAGTATTGCTCAGTTATTTGATTTGGCCGTTGTTGTCTGTACCGCGTTCAACTTACTGATGTGGGAAAAAAACTCGCGAACATGAGGTAGGAGTTAATGTTTGTTTAGGTACTAAATGCAGTATAAGAAATATAAAAACATGCTTTTTATGACCTTTTATATTACAACATTCAGTATTTTACAATCTTTGCGATTTATTACGACATTTTTATATTACGGTAGGCGTCGAGTATTGTGAAAATGTCCATAAAGATCACTATGGCCTATCATGAGATTATTTCATGGGCAATCGAAATAAACAGGCTTGTCACGATGACATAAAACTTAATTTTGTATGCGATGACATTTGGTCTTCTCTTTTTAATACCGTGCGAAAAACATAATACATTATAAAAATGAGTACACAGTTCTCCTTTACGTAGCAGATGAGATAACAGATATAATTTAAAAAAAAGCTGTTAATTATGCATAAACTTCAATCGTATAATAAGTATAGTAAATATCATACTTAAGCGGACAAACTTTGAACGGTCAGCAGAAAAGTGGAATAATAAGTGTGCCTAAAGTCGACTTTATTTGACGTTACACGTAGGTACTATGCGTAACGTCTAAATTCCGTACATTTATACAATTCTCTTTATCCGATGCTATCTGATGAAAATATAATATGTAAAAACATGCAAATATTTAACATGTACATTAATAAATGGAGTCATATGCATGAAGATAACAGATTTATATGTATTAATCCACAAAAGCCTATTTTGAACCATATTCATGTTTAAACCTTTCCACAACCAGTACATTGATCAACATATGAATGAGTCTCGCTCTGTGAAAAGGGGGTTTAATGCATGTGCGTAAAGAGTCAACCCAGATTAGCCTGTGCAGTCCGAGCAGGCTAATCAAGGACTACGCATTCCGTCTAAACTGGATTTTCGCTAAGAGAAGACTTCTTTTAAACACCCAATACCACGTAAGCGGCAAGTGTCGTCCTTGATTTGCCTGTGCGGACTGCCCAGGCTAATCTGGGACGACACTTTACCCACATGCATTAAACCCCCTTTTCACAGAACAAGGCTCATGTAATGCTTGAAGTGCATCGTATGCTGTGACTTGGAGAACGAACACATTTTGGAAACTCCTGATTACGTGATTTACAACAAGCAACGTAAACACAGCAATAATCCACAAGTAACTCTTAACACTAAATTGAATCGGCCATTCCTCGGGAAATAAGCCAATACAGGAAAAGCATGACTTAAGGAGGTACAAACAGTACACAATTATATCAATACGCTCTAATTACTGAGGTGGATGGTGGTATTAAATGGCTTCGAGATCCCGCTCTCTTGCTCAATATGTCATGGTTGCAAAAGTGCTAGTAGACAATAACAACCGTTATTATGAACAACCGATAAGTCTGGCACACTTTTACACAAATACAATTACGTTTTCCAGACCAATACACCATTAATTGCGCATCTGTTTATCATATTCACAGCTGATTGCGTATACTATTGAAACATAACAGCGCCTTAGCATTGTAAAATAACGTGTTTACAATGATATGTGACACATTCGTCAATACGAATGGAATTCCCAAAAACTGCTTTTTTCTTTGCTTTGTATACAATTAGCCGCAATTGTTTCGAAGCGTCGCTATCTAGTTTTGGACCATTACACCCAAGAGAAGTTAAGCAATCATTCAACCGTTGTCTGTTATATTTGTACAGGCACGATTTTTATGTACAATTATGTTGACTTAAAAAAGTTATACACCAACTGCACGTGGAACTAGAAAGTTTCCATTTAATATGCTTCCTTTAGTATGCTTTCTGCCGACAATTTGAGAACAATTTTACAGATATTTTAGAACATATTTTGGCCTGCTCTGTGAAAAAAGGGGTTTTATGCATGTGCGTCAAGTGTCGTCCCAAATAAGCATGTGCAGTCTGCATAGGCTAATCAGGGACGACTTTCAGAGGTTATTGTATTTTTCGTTTAAAGGAAGACTCTTCTTGACGAAAATCAAGTTTGTGCAGTCCTCACAGTCTAATCATGGACTACACTTTGCGCCTTAACTAGATTTCGCCCATGCATTTAACACCGTTTTCTCAGAGCGTGAGTGATTTATAAAGCTGTTTGTTTCTCATGCATGCAAATACCTGTTTCCACCCCATTAACGATTAACGACATATGTGCAAAATACGTGTGTTTGAAACGTCTGTTATTTGACTATGCATTGCTCATTCTTCTAAAACAGCGAGTTTTCACTTACATACAACTTTAATGTGCTCTCGGGGTTTAGAAAGAATTATTAAATATAAGAAAAAAACAGCGAAATAAGTATTCCACACGTCAATCTGAATTGTTTTATTACTCACTGGAACGTCTAAATGGTCGCATAAAAACAAAAATCAAACACACAAGAGAAACGCATAACTTAGGATTTTAATATTTCACCAGAACCGAGTTCGAAGGAGGACCACTATGTAATCGATATTAATAGATGTCCACTTAAATTTGCGTCCCTTACACTGTTTCCAACAGTAAACATCATCTAAGGGGTGTGTTAGATTTTTTTTAAA
Source organism: Dreissena rostriformis (assembly GCA_007657795.1). Classification (NCBI taxonomy): domain Eukaryota; kingdom Metazoa; phylum Mollusca; class Bivalvia; order Myida; family Dreissenidae; genus Dreissena; species Dreissena rostriformis. The sequence goes on from VMBQ01000455.1 coordinate 90,380, forward strand.
GCAATGCACGGCGAAATAATTGTTCCAATTGATCTGAAAGTAGTTTGGGTCACTAGAACGTCTTTGGGGATCGCATAATAAACGTCATTACATAACCGTTTTTTTTAATTACGTTTAAATACATATGGGCCGCGCTCTGTTAAAAGAGGGTTTACTACATGTGTGTAAATTGTCGCCCGTATTAGCCTGTGTAGTCCAGACTGCACAGGCTTATCAGGGACGACACTTTCCGCTTTGATAACATTTTTCGTTAAAAGAAAGTCTCTTCTTAGCAAAAATCCAGTTTAGGCGAAAAGTGTCGTCCCTGATGAGCCTGTGAGAACTGCACAGGCTAATCTGGGACGACACTTTACGCACATGCATTAAACCCCGTTTTCTCAGAGCATGACTCATTTATAAACCTGTTTGTTTCTCAGAAAATACTTATTTCGACCCCATTAACGATTGACAACATATGTGCAAAATCGGTAAGTTTGAAACGTCTGTAAAGTGACTATGCATTGCTCATTATTCCAAAACAGCGAGTTTTCACTTACCTTAAACTCGAATGTGCTCTCATGGGTTAGAAAGATTTATTTCATTTAAGAGATAAACAGCGAAATAATTTTTCCACATAATCCGAACTTTGTTATGAGTATCTGGAACGACTTGGTGGGTGCATAATAATAATAAATTATAATAATAATAAATAATAATAAACACAAGAGAAACGCATAACCCATCCACTTTTAATTTGAATTAAACCTACGCCGAATTCAAAGGAAGACAACTACGTCACCGACATCAATAGATATCCTCCCAAAGTTGTTTCCCTTACAATGTATTCTGTAAAAAAGGTGATGAACCTCGAAAATTCCAATTTCATTTGCTCGCCTTTTGTTTGCTTCATTCGAACAACTTGAGAACAATTTAGACTGATAATTTAGAAAATATTCAAAACCATTTTTGTTTCTCATGCATGCGACGGCCTTTTTCGACCCATTAACGATTGACAACTTTTGTGCAAAATCTTGTTATTTTGAAGTGTCTGTATTGGGACAAATTGTTCATACTTCAAAACAGCTAGTTTCCACCGACCAAACACACGCATGTGCTCTAAGGGGTTTGTTAGATTTATTTAAGAAATTAACTGCGAAATAACTGTTTCAGTTGATCTGATACATAATTACGTTCAAGTATACGCGTGTGCCGATCGCCGTAAACAACCTTCACCTATGCTTCTAGAGCGCCCGTAAACGCATTAAAACAGTGGGTTCCGACGATGGCTTATATGAAATATTGTTTAGATGACCTTGGCGCGTAGTGTTCATTTGAGATATTTTGAAATACCGTGAGCTGCGTCGTTACTTCCGTCCGTCCGTCCGTCCGTCAGTATGCGCGTTAACTTTTCTTCAAAAGACGTCTCGTGAACAGCTTTGCCAAAATTGATGAAACCTGGCAGGAATCTTTCTTGTACGAAGCTCTACCATTGTTATTTAAATCTCTGGTTGCAATTTCAATTTCAAGGTTCTAAATGTGTATATAAAACACTAACAATTATCATTGTCACAAGCCAATATCCTGATTCGAAAATAATTTGATTTAAATGTTACTTGGGTGATCCTGGACCACAGCTGTTGAAAATAGTTTGATCCGTCAATAAACATGACTTCCGAGGGGAGAAGCTAGTTTGTTTTCATACGTTTGCGTTATAGAAAACAAATTGCGCTTTTGAACCCGCAATTGCCAGAGTTTGATATTTGGCATGTAAGACCGGATGTCCTTCACCAAGTTTGCTCAAATGATGCCACTGCATGGGGTCAATTTGCCAGCCCTTAGAAAACTGCATCATTTTGTTTCACGAAATCGAACTGTGCGAACTTATCGGATAGTTTGATGAAGCATAGAAAACTTGTCTGCTACTTCATCCGTCAGACGAAAGGCTAATAACAACGCGAAAAAGACAGATACTACAAGATTTAATACGCTATAAGGTCTAAATCACGTTCAATGTCGCGAAAAGGATTGGGAAAAACACCGTCTCGATCAATATAATATTGATACAGTGTGACTGTAATTCGATTACTGTCTCCCAGTGCACGGTTTTGTCTTGTTTCTTTTCGTCTGCTAAATGAATGAAAGTTGTTGACGCAGACAAAGGGATTGGATTAGACACCGTAGAATTCCTTCGGGAGCCGGGTTTGTCTGCACCGAAAAGGTTGATGTGTCAGCCGCGTCTTAAACAATCACTCAGCAAATACATCACAAGGCGGAGCCGCAGTCGACATTTCAATAAGGACGCAAATAAAAAAAAATACTTGAGTCGCGCTCTGAGAAAATGGGGTTAAATGCATGTGCAGTCCGCTCAGGCTAAACAAGTACGACACTACTTTTCGTTCAAAGAAGGTCTCTTCTCAGCAAAACAAATCCAGTTTCGGCGGAAAATGTCGTCCATTATAAGCCTGTTTGGACTCCACAGGCTCAACTGGGACGACACTTTACGCGCATGCTTTAAACCTCGTTGCACAGAGCGAGCCTCACTTCAAGTATGTTTCATATGTTTCATGTCCATCGTAAGTTGGACACACACATTCCTGGAGAAGAATTCATATAAGTTTTTAGAAAATTGTTTTCTTATCCATTTTTGTATGAATATAATCGATATTTCATGTTCAAATTATCTAAATAAATATTATTTAAACCAAGTTTCCCTTGTTTTTGATTTTTTTTATAAAACGCGTTCAGTTCCCTTCTGTCCTACCTACATCGGATAGTTTAATATAGCATAATAAACGTGTCTGCGACTGTATCCTTCAGACCGAAAGGCTAATAACAACGCGAAGGAGACAGATACTTCAAGATTTAATACGCTATAAGGACTAAATCACGTTCAATATCGCGAAAAGCATTGGGAAAAACACCGTCTCGATCAATATATAATTGATACAGTGTGACTCTAATTCGATTACTGTCTCCCAGTGCACGGTTTTGTCTTGTTTCTTTTCGTCTGCTCAATGATTGAAAGTTGTTGACGCAGACAAAGGGATTGGATTAGACACCGTAGAATTCCTTTGGGAGCCGGGTTTGTCTGCACCGAAAAGGTTGATGTGTAAGCCGCGTCTTAAACAATCACTCAGCAAATACATCACAAGGCGATGCCGCCGTCTATGTTTCGATCAAGACGCAATTGTAAAAATACTTCAAGTATTCAATCTTTCCCGATATATTCCGCCTTAAAAGGCTTTTTCAAAGTTGGTTTAAAAAAAATTGACTACATTGTCTTTATGTTTCTCAACAAAACAATTGTATATGCACTGGTAAATAGTCTTACTGTATATTGTAATATACACGTACACTTGTTTTGTTTAAAAACGTAAAGAAAATGTAGTCAATTTGTAGAAACAAACTTTGAAAAAGCCAATTAAGGCGAAATCTATAGAAAAGAGTGAGAACTGTTCTGTTTAAATTTACTTTTATCCCTACTGGATACGAAACTGAGCACTTTAAACTTACTTTAATCCCTACTGGATACGAAACTGAGTACTTCAAGTATGTTTCATATGTTTCATTCTAAGTTTAGCACAAAACATGATGAAGAAAAATTTATATTAGTTTTTAGTTACTCATTTTCTTATCCATTTGTGTATGAATGTAATTCACATGTCGTTTTCAAATTATCTTAATAAATACTGTTTAAACCAAACGGATTTTGTTATAAAGCGCGTGGAGTACACTGTCCTACCTTCATCTTTGCATGCGCTTTTCAAGATAACGAACTATTCGTAGTATGTTCAGTAAGACATCCGTCTCAAAAATAGCCCAATGAGCAATCTATTTAATATCTAATTTACTGTTTAATTCATCCGTAAAGCATGTTAATACCCAAGGAATTCAATATGCATTTTGACATGTATATACCGAACACCAGTGCAAATTATCGTATCAAATTTGTATAATGGAGCTCTTTCATAGATCTTCAATGAAAAGGAGGGCAATTGAAATTAAGATGCTCTTCATTTACCTCCATTGGATAAATGTGAGCGCAGTTAATATGTAAAAAAAAAAAACAAAAAAAAAACGAA
>VMBQ01000455.1:100340-113690 GCA_007657795.1 Dreissena rostriformis
AAGCACTGGACTAACCAAGTACTGACTGACCAAGCACTGGACTGACCAAGCACTGGACTGACCAAGTCACTAGACTTACCAAGTACTGGACTGACCAAGCACTGGACTGACCAAGCACTGGACTGACGAAGTACTGGACTGACCAAGTACTGGACTGACCAATCATATAATACATCTACAGGCAACATTACTCTTCAAACAAACAAAATATGTCCAGTTTTCATGACAATATTAATAAGCCAAAAATTGCATGATAAAATAATATAATGAGCCTCCCATCAGCATATAGCCCGTGCCATGCGTAAATGGGTCTTATGCTTTATGCGGCCAGCCTTGCTCCAGACCAGACTGCACATTCATACAGACTGATCAGGAGCTACGCTGTCCGCTTATGAGACCACAAAACCTTGCGTGACTCTAAAGCTTAAAGGATAGCTCCTGACCAGAAAGGCTGGAGATTTTGCTGGCCACATTTGGCATGAGACCCATTTTTGGCGGCTCATATGTTGATTGGCCCTTTTGTCCATGTAATGGTTTTAACTGGAACTAAGGTGTGGAAAATCAGATAAACAGAAATAATGTGTATGATGTCATCTGTTAAGATCCCACGAATGAAATTAGGCCATTCAATAACTGCTTGATCTGGGAACGTGACCTTAATAGACATATTTGCTGTGAAAAGTTTAAATTCCTCACTCCCCATGATTATTTAGCATTCATCAAAAATCACAAACATTGCCATGTGCACTTTGGAAAATCAGAAATAAACAATGCATGTGCTCTTTTGTACAAAATTGTTCAAGGCTTAATGCGTGATGTCAAAGTGTGATGTTTGGATGATATTGCAGACTTATTTAATAATGCAATAAACCTTTTATAAAATTAAAATCCACATTTTTATACCACTACAAAGATAATGTTGAAGGGCATATGGTGTTATCCTTTCCCTGTTGAGGCATGTGTGTGTGTATGTACGGGTATTTTCTTGTATGGTTCATAACTTTATCATCCATGAAGGGATTTTAAGAATAAATTGGCACAAATAATCTTATAAAGACCATGTTTTGCTTGCAACAACCATATCACTGTTTTATAGGTCAAGGTCACAATGGATACTTGTAGATGTTAGTTTCTGGCCTATAACTTAAATACATGTGCACGATGGGTTTTGCAATGAAGAGGCATAAGTTATTATCAATCTTAGACTATGTGCAAAAAAATAAATGAAATGCCAAGATAGTTATGGTTCTTGAACTGTACACATCGTATAATTTTTATCTATTAAACAACAAAGTATTTTACGACTTAAAATAATACAGAGCATAAGCTCCGAACATGAACATTTCGCGTTAAATCCTTTATTGGTACTGCGCGATTAATAGTTTCATTAATAAAAAGTATGTTGGCGCTATCTATGTTCAATAATACAATCCCCAATAACAAAGAAACACACAAAATATCGCAGAATGATTCGAACTGGGTAGCAAGAGGTCAAAGCCTGTCAAATTTAAATTTTAGCTTGAAGTCACATTTATAGTCCATGCTTAATCAAACTTGGACAGAGAATTTGTTAAAATTACACCTCAGCTAAATACGAAACTGGCTTCGTTCCGTTCAAAAACGCCAGGGGGGGGGGGCAGTGTAGGTTTCCTTACATGGTTATTGTAAAAAATGGTTAACACTCGTGAAGTAACATTGATGGTACAATAGTCATGATTGAGTTCTTATGATATCTGGGCTGAGTTCGAACATGGTTCTGATTCGTTGAAAAACATGGCCGCCAGTTGCGAGTCAGTTTTCTCAATATTCCTTTAGTTAAACCTTGGTAACATTCAATGAGTCACATTTATAGTCAACTCTTTATGAAACATTGTCAAAACATTCGTTCTCATGATATCTCGGCTGAGTTCGAAAACGGTTCTTGTTCGTTCAAAACCATAAGGCAGTTTTCCTTATATAGCTAAAGTAAAACCTTGTGAACACTCCAGAAGTCACATGTATAATCCAATCTTCGGAAAACGTGGCCACAACATGTATTGTTGTGCACGGCTAAGTTCCAAAATGGTTCAGGTCGCTTGAAAAACAAGGCAACCATGTTGATGAGGATGATCACAATGATGACGATGATGATGATACTGGTGATGGATTCAGAAACATTACTAAAAACCATAACTTTTATCTATATTGCATTACTCACGTTATTTATTGTAATTACTACATTTATTATATTTCTTTCAGAAAGTTACATGTTGTAAAATCAGAAAAAAAACAAGTTTCATCTGTATCTGACTTTACCTTTCATTTGTATATCCTTTCCTCTGTCAAATGTACTTATTATAACTCTAGCGACTGTGCTTGATTTGTTGTGGCACAATAGTATGTATTGATGCCTTGTGAAATACCCATGTGGTTAGTGTGTAACAGGCTTATAGCATAAACTCACTAGACTTTGGCCCCAGCTGGGCACACATCAAAGGCCTTTGATGCCAAACCGACACCATTGATAAGTGAAGATAGCAGCTTGAAAATGTTTGAGACAGTTTATTAAAAAAGGCACATGCAGTTATTCAGTGGTTTTTACGTGATTATCACAAAATTGTGTTTTTAACAAGTTTTAATGTTGTTTATATTCGAAATATCATTGCAATGTGAGTCTGAAAACGGTTCTTGTTGCTAAAACAAGATCCCAGGGAAGAGATCAGTTGTTCTTCATATAGCTATATTAAAACATTGTGAACCCCCTTTGAGTCGCATTTTAGTTCAAATTTAATGAAACTTGCTGAGAATATATGTTCAAAAATTAAATGTTTATGTTTCATAAAGGACTTTCATTATATTGATCTCCACCTTCTCAGAATAGTTTAGATCTTTCGGGTCTCAGGTGAGCGCCTTAGGGCCCATGACCCTCTTGTTCGACAATATTATCGTCATAACACAGCATAGTGTATTGTGTCACAATAGGTATACCGTATTCGTTATAATAGACGCGCGGAAATGAGCGATTAAACTTAAACCAACATTAACAACCAAACATATACATGATTTTACCCGTTTTATTTGTTTCTACTACACAAGTGACATAGCTATTTACATACCAAGTAAAACAAATAATGTCTTGTTTAACACTGTTATGGTACATTTCATTTTTATCGTTAAATAAAAACAACTCTAAAAGCTGCTGGAAGTGTTTACATTTTTCGAATTCATGTAATGCAGTTGTGACCTTTCCAGAAACAACAGGGCTGTATCCCATGGCTTTTGTAAGGTTTGCTCGAAAAAATGACATAAAACAATTGTAAACAGAATATGTAAAAATGCATCAACGTTTAAATGTTTAATTTGATCTAAATGTTGTTGCGGCGACACGCCTCCAGGGGCAGTTTAACTCAAAAGTCGTGCATTTCTATGAGAATTGTATTTAGCATGGTAACCAGATAATAAAAATAAGTGAAACTTAAACTGCTGGAAATGTTAGAAATGTTAGATATTGTATAAAATAGCATGTGTGCAATCTACAAAATGAATATGCTTTACTTAAGAACTTTTTTTTCCATTTTGGCAACATACAATGTCAGTATCAAAATGGATACCTTTAACAGTTTGAAACGAAAATTAATAATTAAATACCATTTATTGTTCTAAGGGGTTTACACTCAGGATGACATTATGAACCAATTAAATCTTTAAATATTTGTTTGTAATATATATATATTTATTTTCTAATGAGTATCTATTTCAGTAATATAGTTCAATCCAGATTGATTAAAGGTACTTGTAGGTCATAATAATAATGTTTCATATCAATGACTCCAAAAAAACGTTTAATTAAAGGTATTATTGCAAGTGATTTGTGGCGCTGTAGCGTATCTCGTAATCACAACACAATAACTCCGAAAAACAACACTTTAACACAATTCAGAACAAAGTCTTTCATAAAGGTAATTCCAATTTAATTATGTTTAAATTATAATTATTATAAGATATTAATGAATTTTTATACGAAGTTTCCAAATAATATTAATTTAAAGTTAAAAACAACAATTGTTAGTTTCAATTTTATGAATTCAACAGTAAGTCTAAATGGTCTGATACAAGCTAATTTCAAAATACGCTGAACTGAAGTACATAAAAACATGGCCCTTTTTATACTTAAAACCACAAATCTACGTTGCTACTTAATATAATACTTTGCGACCCACTACAGATGTATATTGTCTTGTTATAAATATTATTATATTATTACATAAATTATGTTATTTTCGTGTTCGAAGTCAATACTCATCTACACAACTAATGTCGATTTCCCAACCATTTATATATTCTTATATGAAGACTGTCGTCGTCTTGATCGTTATTATATATAAATGAATACATGTTTGGTGACTTTAACAGGTGAATATTTAATCAATAAATTTAATTATGTTATTTAATACAAGTGAAACTCAATAAATGTGGCTTTCTATCATGGGCAAGTTTGTTATTATTATCTAAATTATTCATTAATAAATGTAAAGACCCCTTATCTCGATGTTCATATCAACTTATTTATGCAACCTTAACGGCTTTGTTGAATGAAGTCTAAAATTGTTACATTTTCCCCAGATATACATCTGTTCACTTAAGCATATGTTAACTTGTCATTCAATACTATCTTATTTATCTTAAATTCTAATGATAGAAATTTGCCTATTATGCAACAATGCCTAATGGAGTATAAAACAAAGGGCCGGCATTTGATTCCATACTGTGACCATGTTGCTCATAAACACGTTCATATTTTCATATTGTTGCATAATTATATACCAACAGTATATGTAGCATTAAAGAGATAGAAAACATAATTACTTTTAATAAGAAATCAATTCAATCATAAATGTGTTTCGTAAGGTGGTCAGCTATTGACTTTTACAATGCTATTAAGCTACAGAATATGCATATATATATAAATATCGAAATAACAGTTAAAAACAACAATTACATCCTTAAGTTAACGATTGATGTAATGATAAAAATATATTTATATAATATTTTTTAACAAATATTGCATATTAATAAAATAATGTCAATATTGAATAAACGTAAAAGTACATAAGATTAGATAGTGTTACCCAGGTAGATCTTACATAATGTTTTGTATATATGCACATGATGTACACAACGACCTGTAGATACAAATTCCTAGCACAAACCAAATAAGTACGTATATGTAAAATCAACGCCCTACTTGTGACCCAAACAATTACCAATAATACACTTTTGTAGCGGTCCAGTCCAATATTTAACGTTTATAAACAGTCAGAGAAATTATATACTACTAATTATAATGAACTCTAATGATATTTTAAAAACACGAGAACCATGAGGTAACCATCCATTTAATAAATAGTGCATACACGATGTTATTTTTGTTTTAAATTATAAGCCGTCGATGTGACCCGTTATGCATTTTTTAAAGTTACTATATCACAAGTATGACAGCTATGATACATATGTACTTTAAGTATTTTCATTGCATTATAACATTAGCAGTCCTTTCATCATATCGACCACACCAATTTCAAGTCTGCCCTCCTGATTAATTCGTTGAGTCACCTCCAACACTGCCAATAACATGCGTGTAAATAAAGGAGACTTAAAATTGAGAGACGATGACAAATCAAACTCCATATTTTCAAGGTTATGTTGCAACCATCTATTCGAATGCTCCAGCAACAGCATCTCAAGCTCCATCCTTTTCTGGCTCAACCACAACATCGGCTCCGGGGACGCGACGATGGCCTTTCGTATCTTCTCTATTCTAAGTATTACCCTGGGGCCTTCGTCCATCATGTCCGTGATATTTGCTACCCATCTTCTCTGCAGAGCATCCTCCAACCCACAGGCTGCCATTAAATTTCTCTCCGGAATCATGTAGTAGCTAAGTTGTTTTGTTTCAATAGCAGTCCTAAGCTCTCTCAGTGCGTCATGCAGCCAGTAAAGTAAGCTGCGTGCATGAAACTCTGTCTGTTGTGTGTTTTCAGCTTGCCATAATATGATGTTTTTCAACACGTACGATGTTATTTGTTTATTAGTTGGTTTCATTGTATCTTTGAGGATCATTTTAAGAATAACATAGACTTTAACTTGTGTTTCATTAAGGTTATTCACTAGCTCTGCCTCTCCGGTGTTGAAACAAATCCGCCATTCCACGTGCTTGTAATCACTTCCCTTGTATCCAACCGGAGTTACATAAGCTCCCAATGAAACGACTTTCTGAACTAAGACTGAGGATGGCCAATGTCGGGGTCTGGCAGCCCATCTTCGTAGGATGCTGGGGCAGTGACAGGGCAGTGCGTCTACTGTGTCCATATGACCTATTGTTAAATAGGTCATCGGTATCGACGGCCCCACTGGTTCACCATAAAATGAATATGGATGAGAATTTTTCGACCTATAATCTAGCCATAAACAACTACTTAACAGAACGTCTCCATATCCGTTATCACAAAGAGCACTGCAAAAAATGTCTCCAAGACTATTATTCACTGGTCCCTCTTGAAACAGTCTGCAGTGTCCTGGATATACGAGTGTATCCATCCTAAACACATCTATGCCGTCTGGTATAGCGTCAAGATTGATGTCAGCTTCCACACAGAGTAAACCCTTCTTCACATCTAAAACGTCCCTGTCACTTTCAAAAATGCCGGTCAGGCCTTCTCCCTTGCTGCCGACTGTGATAAAAGTTGATGAATAACGAGTATTGACCAGCCTATCATGCTCCCTGTATTTCTCAACTCGCCACCGTCTGATCTCCTCGCCGTACCCCAGTCGGGTCATTATAGTACTGATCTCTATGGACACACTTTCCACATAATTCTGTAAACAAAATAACACGATTTTAATGTCAGTTACAGATTAAAATAGTATTTCATTAAAACTATAAACTAATCAAAATGTTCATCTTGAAAGTTTTAATAGTTGGAATATAATTTCAGATCAATGTTAGCTTTGCTAATTTGAAAATTATGGCTCTTGATACACGATTGAAATATATGTTGAATTATTTAATAGTACTATAAATAGAACGAGTACACTTAAATGCATGTATATGTTTGAACATTAAGCATTACATGTAGTGTTTATAAACACACAGATGCGCCATAGTTTTATGGATACTAATAATAATATATTGATATTTTAAACAAAATCAGTAATATATTTGTCGTAATGAAACTGAAAAAGTAATGTTAGCTCTTACGCCGAGACATATATTTTTTTTAAATATTTGATTATAAAAAATAAATGATTATATCCTAGTTATGAAGAAAATTGCATGTATGTACTTTGTTGAAAGGTGGGTTAATTATAGACAAAGTGGCAGTCTTGGGTAATAGCTTAATAACAGAATAAAAGTGATTCATGTTGATAGATAAGATAAAATATATGTTAGGAAATAATTCGACATTTACGTTTGAGATTTCATTAAATAGTCGCTTCAAAACCCCGCCGAGCTAATTACATGACGTTTGTTTTGAAAACATCGGTTAATATAGCACACATTGTGAGTTTGAAATGTCATTCCGGGTGATTGTGGAAAGTAGTTTCAATCATATGATACTAGTTAAAGATTGTATAAACATGTTTATAGAACATAATACACAGAGAACGGCAGATAGTTATTCTCAAAGTTCCATATTTTAGGGATATTAAGCACAGTCTCGTCGGTCACCACTTTTTAAGGCTAATTTCATTCAAATTATTAAAGTTTATTATCGAAACTTAAAGAACCAGCTAACTTCATTCCATTCAATTATTTTAATTGTTTTCATTTTTTTGGTTTTCAAATAATTAAACATCTTTAAATACAAAAATGAACAGGCAGCTGTGTCTCGGAAGACTCTCCTGACCTACATGAGAGTGAAAATAGTACACGCTGCTGCGTCTGAAATTGCTTTCAATCCTTGAAATATCTGAAAGTGACAAGTACACACGCTACTGCGTTTGGGAACGCTCTCAGTCAAGGACGGGAGTGATAACTATACCTGTTTATTCTCGGAACGTTCTCAGTCCTTGACTTAAATGAGAATAACAAATGTACAGGAAGCTTCGTTTTGTAACGCTTCCAGTCTCTGAATTGGTAGAGAGTGAAACCTGTACAGCCTTCTGTGTCTGGGAACGCTTCCAGTCTCTGATTTGCCAGAGAATGACGACTGTACATGCTGCTGTGTCTTGGAACACTTTCATTCTCGGACTTACGAGAGAGAGAGAGACGACAGAAAAAGCTTCTGTGTCTGAGAATGCTTATTGTCTGACTTACTCGAGAGTAATGGCTGTACAGGCCCCTGTGTCTATGATCGCTTCCAGTCTCTGACCACGTATATACCATTCCTCCTTCTGCCATTTTGTCATCTGTATGTTAACATAAATTTGATTAGAAAAGCCCTGATTAATTAAAGAAGGCACTACGAAAGGTAATCCTTTATGTTCATATTTAGTTTGTTATGAATGTTTGTGTTTTATAAGAGTTTAAGTTCTGATAACTTCGCAGTAAACGTCACCAAAACGATAAAGCTATAACCTATTATGTCTTATCACATTCATATAAAATATACAAACAGACCTGAATACTCAAAAGCCTTAGGGGCTATTCTCCTCTAGGTTCATAATGGTTGTAACATGTACGGTGTATCGTCATACGGGTAAAGATAGTCCTGGTTGTATCAATGAACCTGGTGGTAAAAAACAAACCAAAATTTATTTCGCAAAACCAAGCGGGGATTCTCCTAGTTGCAATAATCCCATTCACATCTACTGAACCTTCTAGTCGCTGTACCTCTGTACTCATAAAATCTCAAAGTATTCAAGTGGAGTAAGGATTCCTAATGGTGCTATTATTTGACATTTTACAAGAAACAAGTTTGCATACGCCGCACATTTATGTACACCAATCAATCGTTCGATAAGAAGAACATGAATAAAACATGACAAAAATAACTTCCGATTCGAATAAATAGATATCTTTAAAAAAAACATGCAAAGTTACATTTTGAAGGTAATATGCTGCAGTTGTTAACATTATTAAAATGTCTTGCACTTTCAATTACAAAAATCCAATCGGCAAGAGTGTCTGCATAATTAATTCGATGTGTTACCAAGCATTTTATTAAATTTAGTCCACTGTCACGAAGGATTTAATATGATCAAAGTTCACGTTCATCTCGAACAAATGACACAATCAAACCCACATAGAAGGTTAGGTTAGTATAGAAAAATTTCGATTTCAAAAGCATTCGAAAGTAATTTCTTAGAAGTAAAGTTATACGATTGGTTGGTCACATACACTCACTTTGATATAAATAAATGATTATTTAATATGATACAAATATTTCTATGAACGTAAATACAATTAAGCGATGACAGTCAATCTACATACGAAAGAAATGTACGATAATGGTATTTCCAACGTTAAATAATCTCGCTGTTATCAACTATTTCCATCCAGGGTAAAGTCATTTAGATCTAGTCATTCTTCAAATAGATATAATGTTAACAAGTTTCATTAAATAATTAATCGTTTCATTAAACAATTAAGCGCCAGAAATATCTGCCGTCAGTTCAATGCGAATAAGCGTTAATGTTGTCAGTGGAGCTAAACACGTGACTCAGATATAATCTGCTTTCACTGGTTGCCTCTACAACTAACACATCTGAGCAAGACTGCAACATGCTCTCATCGGCAAACATGTATAGAAAAGGTTCTTCTGTGGCCGTGGTGTGATTCATATCTGAGTAGATATGAGCCTCGCTCTAGGAAAACAGGGCTTAATGCATATGAGTAAATTGTCCTGATTAGCATATGCGCACTGAACAGGCCTATTTAGGATGAAACTTTCCGCCATAAATGGATTTTCGAGACTTCCTTTAAACGAAAAATACATAAAAGTGGACTGCACTGTCTAATCAGGGACACAACTTTCCGCCTAAACTGGATTTTCGAGACTTTCGAAAGCACCGTTTTCCCAGAGCGAGCAAGACCTATATGGACTGTATGTAATAGAACTAATAGTGTTTAAAATCAAGTGCAATCGCATTTGACTTTCGATGCAATTCAGCTGATAAAATATAAGATTGAACATTAATCATTAAGATATGTAATCTGATAAGATTAATATTCTTCAGACGTAAACACATGATTCAGTAAATTAAACATTCAGTTGACAAAATAGGAAATATCAAACTTAAAATTCGCTAAATATATCCTCCGGATTTTTCTGTGAAAGCCGATATATCATGATTTGCTTTGATTGCAGAGTAACCTCATTATTTATTGCAGAATAACCCCATGATTGTTTTTGCAGAATAACTCCATGATGTGTTTCAGATTAACAGCATGAGGAATCGCAAAATAACCTATAAACTTTAATCATCTTTAATTACCATCAAATTCAACAAAAATCAGGTTTCGGGTGGTGTTTGAATGGGAATTAATTACCGCAAACTTTATAATTATACTAATCGTTGCAGTTGCATTGTAAATCTATTTAAATCCAGATAACTTCTATAATTTGAACCCAATAGAATCTGCACGTTAGGTAAATTGGAAATAATTTCCTATATTGATGTTTGACAAGCATTGGAAAATAATGATAGCACTTGTTTATGCAGCATTATTCAAGTAATATGCGGTCATTTATAGAATAGGAGATAAAAAAGCATATTGATTTATTCGTATACACTGTAGTTTATTACTAAAAAGTCAGTCAGTAACAAATACTTTGCCCAACATATTGCGGGGATTGTTTCATATTGTTGAATAAGTGTCAACATTGAATCTTCTAGTAAACTATTAAACCATTGATGAGTTTTAATACTCAAAATACTTTTTCCAAGTATTAAGTCACAATTATGGTATTGTTAAGTTAAATGTGTGTTTAAAGTAACATTACTACTCAAAATCAACGAAAATTTCGTATAATATTTCGTAAAATAAAGCTAAATCATTAAAAATCATTGTTCCTTATGGCAATTGCCGAAATTGCATTGCCAGATGTGGTCTTGTAAAATAGATGTTTGTGGATACAAAATGCTCGTTTTAATTATGGTTTTAACATGGTGCCATTTTAGTGATCGTGTATCGTATGAATAGATATATTCGCAGGAAATTAGCATGGAATTTTTTATGTCCACAAATATATTAAAACGAGCATTTTGTATCTACAAAAATCTATGTAATCATACCACACCTAGCGTTGAAATTGTGGCTATTGCTATAAGGAACACTGATTGTTTAGGTTTTAATTTTATTTTACGAAATACTTTAAGAAATTTTCGTTGATTTTGAGTGTTATAGAGACTTTAAGAAATCAATTAGTTTCAGTTGAAAACATCCCAGTATGAATAGACTAGCTAGCCTTAAATCTTCCTTGTAAAGGAGTAGACTCCTCATTCTTTACTAGTGGCTGGAGTGTGCAAACAATCTTCTGTATTGAACCACTTAAAGCGGGACTGCACGATTTTGTAAAATATTTATGAATTTATATAAAATGTGTAAAAAAAACGTATTATACACATATTTCAATATACATTAAAATAAAAGTTAAGAAGAACATTTGTCGAAAAATTCGAAATAAGCCAATATTTATTTTTAATTCTGAAATCGAAAATGTCTGTACAGTCGAATTCGCCAGCATGTATATTATGCATGTACGATGTGAATCTAAATTTAGTTTTACGGATCATTTTAATTTCCTGCAACGATATGTATTCATACGACATACGAACACTTATTCCGATCCTAATAAAAAGACGAATGCTTTGGTTATTGTAGGAAAATATGTACGAAATATCTTCGCCACAATCGGCTCGGGCGCTGATTTGTATTTGCTGCATTTTATGAAATTCGTCTTCAATGTATTATTTTTCTTGCCTATTTTGTTTTATTGAAACATATTTTTTTTATCAATATATTACAATTAAACACATATAAAAATCGTGCAGTCCCGCTTTAAAACACTATCTACAAAATAACCCCCTCTAGTCTGAAGGTTATATTATCAAAGAAGGTTTCTTAAAGAGACCATAACAAAATGTCCAACAGTTTTTATAGATTGAAATATAAAATTATCTAGCTTTAATGCTCCATGTAAAAGAAATAATGTTCATCAGACTGAAGTCTGCAAAACTAAATTTCGAATATTTCTACGCAAAAATGAGAAAACAAATGTTGGAAAATGAAATTAAGAAAACAACCAATAAGTTAAGAAAAGTAATCCATTCAAGTGATTCTACAATAATCTTTATTATGTGTTGATTTCAGTTAATATCATACAGAACTAGATAAGCCACATACACTGAAACCCCACATTTGTGTACACAGACAAATCAGCTAATCAAATAAAAATTATCATCAACAAATCTTATCAATGTATATATAAATAATATCAATTGACTGATGGCTTACCGCTCTGTGAGCAAGGTCACGTAAGTACTCATATGTCCACAATCACTCTAACCATCTCCGACATCTGTAAAAGTCAGAATGTTAAACATTGAAGTGTTCAAGTTGCTTTAAGAAACATCTCTGATTAGTGTGGTACGGGGGAGATCCATAATCTCTATACACATCTTGGAACGGTTGAGATTTGTAAACTTTTATAGATAACTTTAGTACAACGATGGCCGTTTTGATCATGTAAATAATTGCATTCCATTGTTTCAAATTGCACGTGGTCTATTGAGTAAATTGTACCCAGTCATGGTAAAAAAAACAACTACCGCTGTTCATGATACCATTTGAAAAGCTCGAAGATTTAATAGTTTTTTAAGAATAGCATTACGACAATAAATGCATCATATAACTACTACTTTTACTTATTATTTAACAACAACAACAACTACTGCTACTACCACTACAACAAAAGTACTTCTACTAATACTTATACTACTACTACTTTTAGTACTACTCCTTCTACTACTATTAATACTATTACTACTACTACTACTTCTACTACTGCTACTACAACTACTACTACTGCTACTACTACTTCTACTAATATTACTACTACTACCACTACTACTACTACTACTATAATTGCTACTACTAATACTACTACTACTACAACAACTACTACTACTACTACTACTACTACTACTACTTACTACTACTACTACTACTAATACTACTACTACTACTACTACTACTACTACTACTA
The DNA here is from genome assembly GCA_007657795.1 of Dreissena rostriformis. Lineage (NCBI taxonomy): Eukaryota > Metazoa > Mollusca > Bivalvia > Myida > Dreissenidae > Dreissena > Dreissena rostriformis. The sequence goes on from VMBQ01000455.1 coordinate 113,531, forward strand.
CTACTACTACTACTACTACTACTACTACTACTACTACTACTATTACTACTACTACTACTACTACTACTACTACTACTACTACTACTACTACTACTACTACTACTACTACTACTACTACTACTACTACTACTACTACTACTACTACTACTACTACTACTAC
>VMBQ01000455.1:114350-126150 GCA_007657795.1 Dreissena rostriformis
TCATCATCATCATCATCATCATCATCATCATCATCTTCATCATCTTCATCATCATCATCATTATTCATCATCATCATCATCATCATCATCATCATCATCATAAAAATAATAACAATAGTAATAATAGTAATAAAAATAATAATTATATTTAAATTACATATATAATTTCAATAATAATTACAATAATAAAAATACAAGTAATAATAATAATAATAATAATAATAATAATAATAATAATAATAATAATAATAATAATAATTATGATAATAATAATAATTATAAAATAAATTATTAATAATCATTATAATAATAAGAGTTATACATAAAGGAAGAATAAAGAAGATAATAAAAATATTTACTATAATTAAATTAAAATAATTAAAGTTTAATTGAAAATAGTTGCTTACCTGCGCCCTTTTTTCATGACAACACGTTGCAATCGACATCCGGCCGTCTACAGCTACTGAATGAAAACATAGTGAAACCGCTTTAAATGTTGCACAAAATGTACTATGCCCTTTGTAACATGTCAATAACGCCAAGGATAAATCATTGATTTGCGACTGAGGTCCGTGTTCACCAACCGATTATTAGACTATAAATATATTTCCCTAATGTATGTGTTAACATGCGATGCGGAAAAAAATAGACAGATTACCAGGTAAACTTATTTAAAAAATACACAAACCGAAACTGCCGAAAGAAACTTGAACATCACTTATCTCTTTACTCGATAGTGTTAAGGAAGATATCTACTTGATACTTTTAAGCGGACCAAGTTTCCACATGCATGTCGTTATAAAGGGATACTACTAACAAATTAATGCTTGTACAATAAAGGCGATAACCGTATGCTGGTTTTCACACATGTTCTCAATCAAATATGTCAAATCTGATGATTTAATATGTCAGGTATATATGTATGTTGCCAATATAAAAGCTATTATTCACATATTATAATAGACGTTGTGAAGTATGAACTAATAGAAATAAAGAAAACGAAAACCATGCTTTCAAAGAATTGCGTTTTATCGTGTCCCAGACATAAAGTGAAGGTATTAAACTTAAGCTATGTCTCTCGACAAATTTAACGCGCAGAATGCACTGCCATTTGCTGTGCTATATGTATCCCATAGTAGGTGTATTCATAACACACACGTCATTGTTTTGGCTCTTATTTATTTTTACACATGGGATGTAAGAACTGAAAGTAATGAATTACCTCCTATGGGTTCTAATACATTTTAACAGCAGAAGGAGCGCTCATAACGTATAATATATTCATTGTTGCAATAATGTTCTTTGATATTTAACTTTTAATGTGTACTTAAGATCCATAGGCGGCATGGAGTGTTGGTAATTAGAGTCTAATTTAGGCACTTATTACGATTTTATAAAAAAATAACAACAAACTAATCAAGATAAAGGACGTCGAAACAATTAAAACAATTCAAATACGTTTAATTATTTACATATAACGAATGTTCGAATATCTGTTGCTAATCCTACTGTTTTTTAAACATTGATTACACTTTAAAACCCGTAGATTTCTTGAAGTCAAATAAAACAAACCACACAAAATTATTTGAAATATAATACGTTTTGAAACACCAAAACAACAGTAGCTAGTATTATGTTAGAAATTGTTTTTGATTTAAAATTTGCTTTGTGAAGTTGAATACTTGAAGATAGAAAATACGTTTCAGGAATGCAGGTTTTGTAATTGCAAGAACTATAAACCGTAGACCGGTGACCGCATGGGTATAACCGACTTGACAAATTCAATTAGTGTATCAAGTTTTATTAATAAATCGAATATTGGTTAGTAGTTTCACTAAATACTGATATTGCTTTGGGTTTCTTTTTGATGCAAGAGATAAGCAAATGAGCGAGTTTTAATTGAGTATGTTACCGATTAACAATGTCTAAGAACTTACCAATCAAAACATTTACCGACTCTCCAGCAACACATTTCATTTGTGAAGATATGTTACTACTTTTATACTATGGTGCGTTCATAACTCTGACATTGATAATTATGAATATTATGGTGAATTTCGAATTCACTCTAAAGTTGTGAACTTATCAATAAAAACACAGTACTACACCAAGACGTTGTTTGTTTAACAAGTATTTTAACCGGTTCTAACGTCAGCATCGCCTTGAAAAGATTGGATGGTTTCGGTCAAGGTTTATGTCGCCGTTACATTCATAAATGACGTCCGCGCAATGACTCTAGAGCGAATTAAGGTTTGAAATAAAACTTTATACATAGATAACTTATGTAAAGACTGCGAATGCAGATTGTGTACTTCCTATGTGGGTCCATTGCGCAAGAACTAAACACAAAACGTTAGCAACTCTATAGCCTCAATCATGCATTTGTTGCTACCTATATGCATACATAGGACCGCGCTTAGCATTTGGTTGTGTTAATTTCTATTCTAGACTTTTGTCTTTCTTTTCTTTATGGCTCAAGGATATAAAGCTCATTTTCAAATAATAATAATCATAATAGAAATAAGGAATATATAAATACGACGAACTCGTCAAATTCAAAAACACACGAAAGTGAAACAATCAGTAACTTTTAACGAGGTCGTGTTACAAAATCGTTTCAAAATATTATACAGAAACCCAGGTTTTTTAAGAATATTTAAAGCTTTATTTTCCCTGTGAGGTGCATTGTTCATGTTCAAAGCTTCTGTAATGTGAACCATCAAAATACCATTAGTTTCAAGTCGTGATTTTCGTGTCATGCAGACAAATACTATGACGAATTGGCTAGATTTGCGGGTGTAAAACATAGTTAAAACAAAACAGAAAAATCAAATAGATGACTTACAATTCAACTCAAGATCGGTTTGAAACATTTAAGGGTCGTTGTCTTAATTGCTTACAAGCATGACAAGACACTCTTCTCATATGCTTAAATACAATGTTTTTAGATATAATTAAAGAATGTTCAAATATGCAAAATGTGATAGATTAAGAGAATATGTACAAAGCAATTGTCTGATCAGCTCCGTAATTACGCGCATTGATGTATGGGGAAAGTAATAAGCCTACAATCAGTCTAACCATCTCCGACAACTGCGCAGGTCAAAAGATTCAACAAGAGAGTGATCACGTTGCTTCCAAAAGTACCATTGATGAGTTTGTCCTAAATAATATCAAAGGGGACATTTAGTTTAGCGGGAAAAAACTTACCCCTATTTCTTGCCGGAACCAGCTCAATTGAAGTGAAGCCTCTGACATCGATGGCGATACATGGCCTTATGCAACGTTTCAGCCGTTGTGAACACACAGGTGTTTTACGACGCAGTGACGACATCAGTTATTTGCAGTATGCCGCTCTATCGGTTTGAAAATAAGTCCGTCGCACGGTAAGAAGATTAACCAAAGGCGCTCGCTTACTGTAAAAGTACCGAAGGTGCATCGTAAAAACCGAAATCGCATTGTTAAAGTGTGTCCCTTATACACTATTTTTAGGTTGAGCCATAAACTGTTTAATAATGTGTTCAAAGTCATGTATTTTAATGTGTTTTGATATGTGTCAGATATAGTTGCGGTTTTAACAGTTATGAAATTTGAAATACAAATTAAATAAATTAAACAATTAGATATTATGAATGTGTGCATACGTGTGAATGTAAATATTATAAACGTATATTTATGAAATGAATATTTTTCGTATAAAATGAATACACTTATTGAAAATCTTAATTTGTTGTATGCTTTGGTCACACTGTTTTGCTCAATATTATAAAATACCAGCCACTGACATGAGTAGTTTATGAATATCACACCCTCAAAATCCGAATCGCGCACACACTTTTAAAAATATAATTTAATTGATCACTTCAGTTTGTATCGCTTTGTTGAAATTATTTTTCTCGAACCACCATTAATTTTTGCAAACTTCAATGATATAGATTTCATGTTTAAGAGCATATTACATATATAGAGGATATTTGTTGGATTTGATGTGATATTGATTTTATTTCACGAGTGATCATATACAATAATATTTTTACGAGTCATTTTACAGTAAAACAATGAAAGATATCGTTATTTTTCACTGTTATTTCTCNTTTATAAGTCATCTGCAACGAAAAACAGTGATACGTTTAATTTTGCTGTTCGGTTGAATAAAGTGTAAAATCGTTAATGTTTTACAACGTAAAACAGTTTCTCTTTTATAACATATTAAGGTCAATCGTTATTCTACGATTTTCATTTACTTGACTATACCCGAATATCCTAAGCTGTACAACTCATCCCAATATCCGCGTCGTCGCTATGATAAAGGTAAAAGTGCAACATTTCCAGTTCACTGTTTCTACAAAACGAATTTAATGAAACTAAACACATGTCTTCTGGTCATTTTACAAGTTAACCTTACAAGTTCCATAAATCAGACATGCAAGTTATAAGAGTTAAGCCCATTTTCATTTTTTTTTACTAAAACGTTTGATTAAGGAATATGTGTAACATCTTCATGTCACTGTTTTTGTATTGAAACTTCGCGCATGTGTAAGGAGTCATTGAGTTTGTTTAATGACCACGTTCCATAACGCTAACCTGCAATGTCAAAGAGTTCCACTTTTGTTCTTAGCAATCTGTTCAAGGAAAACGTGCATCATTCTTACATCACCGTTTCTACAAAAGGTATTTAATGGAAACTTTAGACATACGTTCGGGATCAGTTTGTGAGGTCACAGACCAAGTTCCATAACTCTGACATACAAGTAAGCAGAATAAACCCCTTCTTGTACTTAAACATTCTGGTTAAAGTGTGCGTGCATATCTATAATTTACCACATATGTTGAGTAACATATGTGTTCAGTGTATTTGTAGACATTTACTGACAAATACGTATACTTGCTGCTGTTTAGCAGGATTATGCCCACTTTTGTACGTATAAAAGTCCAGTAAAGGTTTGCTTGCAAGGAATTTTAATGCAACAATTACAATCGCTGTAAAGGCTACCAATGAAGCTATACAATTTGGAATCACCAAGGCCCGTAACTAATACCTGCAATATAGCAGAATTATGCCCCTACTTGTACTTTTAGCTCGAACATTCAGGTCAGCGTTTGCTAAAAACAACTCTATAGAGCTATGTCTACTGGCGATACATGTAATAAAACAGTACATATGTGTTCGGGGTCTATTAAACAGTCACTTACCAAGACCTTTAACTGTTACTAGCCGATGAGAATGATTTGTCCCCCTTATGTTCTTAGGACAGACAGGTTGAGGTATGCGTGTAAGTTAAAACTCGCGTGTTTTGCGTCCAGCTGTAAACATAACTATGTTGCTACTACATTTATTGAATGAAAAATTCACACATGTCTGAAGAATATGGTCAATATAGTACAAGTTATATGTGTAATTTATAAGATATGAAAGTATTAAGTTTGATATTTTGATTTTGACGTCGTTGCCTGTACCGCTTTAAACTAACTGGTGTGGAAAAAACGAAAATGCGATAGGAGTTAATTTATGCTTAGGTACTAAAGGTAATATCAGCATTATAGAAACATGCTTTATATGACCTTTTATATCACAATATTCTGTATTTAACAACCCTGACGATTTATTACGACATTTTTTATATTACAGTAAGCGTCGAGTATTGTAAAATGTCCATAAAGATCACTATGGCCTATCATAAGTTTATTTCATGGGCAATCGACATATACAAGCTTGTCAAGATGACATAAAACTTCATTTTGAATGAGATCGTATCTGCTTTTCTTTTTTAATATCGTGCGACAAACATAATTCATTCTAACAAGGAGTAGACAGCTCTCCGTTACGTAGCAGATGTGAAAACAGCAATAATAAAAAATATTTTAAAAGGCTGTTAAGTATGCATTACCTTAAGGCAGATACTAATAATATTAAATAGAGATTTTATGGCATTATTCCCCAAAACCTTTTTTGCACCAAAAGTATGCTGTAACCTTTTCGAAAACAATACAATATTTTGGAAACTCCTGATTTGTTTGTGATTATCAATGTTCCAACGAGCAAAGTAAACACAGCAATAATCCAGACGTAACTCTGAACAATTAATTATATCAGCCATTCCTCGAGACATAAACAAACATCTCTATACGTAAGCTTCAAATAAATAAGTAAAGCAACACTTGCAGCATACTTTTACCAACATAAAATAGTAGAATAGATAAAATATAATAGATTTATGATTCCGCAGGGCTGTGTTTAAATTTAAAAGTTTACGCAACAAATAAGCAAGTATTGAGATCAACTGGTGTTGCGGTGTCTTATACAATAATACAAATCAATAAACAAAACGTCATTATTGTACTGTATTTAATTTTAATAAATGCATGTGTATTGTATTGTTTTGTATTACATTTTGTAAAATGGTTGTTCTGTTGTTGTTGCTGTTTTTGTTTTCAAACTAAATCTCTCAAAGAAAGAGAGAGAATGAATTTAGGAGGTAAATACAATTCAAACTGATATAAATACGCACTATTTGAAACGGTTGATTTGGGTATTAAAAGGTTTGGGAATATCGCTCTCTTGCTAAATATGTCAAGATTGCAGAAGTGCTAATAGAAAATTTCAATCGTGATTATGAACAACCGATAATTGTCGCACATTTCTACTTAAATAACAATACGCTTTCCAGATCAATACACAACTTAACTGCGCATCTGTATCCCATATTCAGTGCTTAGTGCGTAAACTATTAAAACTAAACATCCCATAAGCGCTGAGAAATTGTGTGTTCACAACGGCATGTGACACATTCGTCAATAATAATGGAATTCCTAAAAACTGCCTTGTTATTTGTTTTTAATACGATAGTTGCTCTTGTACCGAATCGTCGCTTTATTATTTTGGACCATTAAACGCAAGAGAAGAAGTTAAGCAAAGATGCAACCGTAATATTTGTACAGGCACAATGTTTAAGTACAATTATGTTGACTAGAAAAAAAGTAAGACACCTGCACGTGAACCTCGAAAGTTTCCATTTAATTTTCTCTCGTACAGTTTGCTTTCTATCGACAATTTGAGAACAATTTAACATATATTTGAGAAGATATTTGGGGCCGCGCTCTGTGAAAAAGGGGTTAAATGCAAGTTTCCTCGGCAATTAGCCTGTGAAGCGTACACAGGCTAATCTGGGACGACACTTTCCGCTTTTTTTTTTTACAGAAAGACTCTTCTTGACGCAATTCCAGTTTAGGCGGAAAGTGTCGTTCCTGATAAGCCTTTGCGGAATTCACAGCCTAATCTGGGACGACACTTTACGCACATGAATTGAACCCCGTTTTCTCAGAGCGCGACTCATTTATAAAGCTGTTCGATTCTCATGCATGAGAATACTTATTTCGACCCCATTTACGTTTGACAACATATGTGCAAAATCCGTTTGTTCGAAACGTCTGTGATATTAATTGTACTATGCATTGTTCATTCTTCCAAAATCCGCCAGTTTTCACTGACCTTAAACTCGAATGTGCTCTCAGGGGTTAGAAAGATTTATTTAATTTTAGAAATAAACAACGAAATAATTATTCCACATAATCCAACAAAATATATGATTCAATGGAACGCCTTGGGGTTATAACAAAAATAAAACACACACAAGACAAGCATAACTTTTAATTTGAATATTTCACCAGAGACGAGTTCGAAGGAAGACAACTTTGTAATCTACATCAATAGATATCTACCTTAAGTTGCCTCCCTTACAATGTTTCCAACATAAAATATTATCTAAGGGGTTTGTTTGATTTATTTAAAAAAGAAAAACGCATAACACACCCACTTTTGATTTGAAAAATAAACCAGCGCCGAGTTCGAAGGAAGACAATCAAACTATGTAATTGACTATGTAAACTATGTAATTGACATCAATAGATATCCTCCAAAAGTTCTATCCTTTACCATGTTGGCTACATAAAATGTTATAAACCAGCACGTGAACCTCGAAAGTTCCAACAATGTGTGCACCTGAGATCCAACCTGAGAACAATTTAACAGATATTTTAGAAAATATTATAAAGCTGTTAGTTCCGCATGCATGCGAATACTTATTTCGACCCCATTAACGATTTACGACTTATGTGCAAATTCCGCTGGTTTAAAACGTCTGTAATGTGCCTATGCATTGTTCATTCTTCCAAAACAGCGAGTTTTCACTGAGCTAAATTTCACATTTGCTCTCAGGGGTTAGAACGATTTTTTAAATTTAAGAAATACACAGCGAACTAATTATTCCACATTATCCGAAATTTTAATAAGTTAATGGAACAGATTGGTGGTCGCATAATGTTCAAAATAGAACACGCAAAAAAAACGCGTTACCCATCCACGTTTGATTTGATTATTAAACTAGCGCCGAATTCGAAGGAAGACAACTATGTAACTGACATGAATAGGTATCATCCTAAAGTTGCCTCCCTTACCCTGTTTCTTCAAGAAAATGTAATAAACCTGCTCGCGACCCTCGAAAGTTCCAACTTCATTTGCTTTTCTTTTGTTTGCTTTTTGATACCAACTTGAGAACAATGTTAACAGATATTTACAAATAAATAAGAAGCTTTTTGTTTTTCATGCATGCGACGACTTTTTCGACCAATTAACGATTGACAACATTTGTGCAAAATCCGTTCATTTTGAAATGTATGTCTTGGGATCAATTATTCATTGTTCATACTTCAAAACAGCTGGTTTCCATCGACCAAACACCCGCATGTGGCTCGTATGGGTTTGTTAGATTTGTTTTTGCAATAAACGGTGAAATAATTGTTTAAATTGATCTGAAATAAGTTTTGTGTCACTGGAACAAATTGGTGATCGCACATTAAAAGTAACTTATCCATAATTTAATTACGTTTAAATACATAATTACGTTCAAGTATACGCGTGTGCCTATCGCCGTAAACAACCTTCACCTATGCTTCTAAAGCGCCCCGTTAACGCATTAAAACTGTGGGTTCCGACGATGGCTTGTATGAAATATTGTTTAGATGACCTTGGCGCGTAATGTTCATTTTCAAGAGATATTTTAAAATACCGTGAGCTGCGTCGTCCGTCCGTCCGTCAGTATGCGCGTTAACTTTTCTTCAAAAGACTTCTCGTGAACAGCTTTGCCAAAATTGATGAAACCTGGAAGGGATATTTCTTGTATGAAGCTCTACCATTGGAATTTAAATAATTGTATTTCGTGCAGATCTCTTGTTGCAATGTATATAACAATGTTCTAAATGTGTATATAAAAACACTAACAATTATCATCGTCACAAACCAATATCCTGATTCAAAAATAATTTGGTTAAAATGTGACTTGGGTGATCCTGGACCATGGCTGTTGAAAATAGTTCGATCCGTCAATAAACATGACTTCCGAGGGGAGAAGCTAGTTTGTTTTCATACGTTTGCGTAATAGAAAACAAATTGCGCTTTTGAACCCGCAATGGCCAGAGTTTGATATTTGGCATGTAAGACCGGACTCCACCAAGTTTGCTCAAATGATGCCACTGCATGGGGTCCATTTGCCAGCCCTAAGAAAACTGCATCATTTTGTTTTACGAAATCGTCCTGTGCGAACTTATCGGATAGTTTGATGAAGCGTAGAAAACTTGTCTGCTACTTCATCCGTCAGACGAAAGGCTAATACCAACGCGAAAAAGACAGATACTACAAGATTTAATACGCTATAAGGTCTAAATCACGTTCAATGTCGCGAAAAGCATTGGGAAAAACACCGTCTCGATCAATATAATATTGATACAGTGTGACTGTAATTCGATTACTGTCTCCCAGTGCATGGTTTTGTCTTGTTTCTTTTCGTATGCTAAATGAATGAAAGTTGTTGACGCAGACAAAGGGATTGGATTAGACACCGTATAATTCCTTCGGGAGCCGGGTTTGTCTGCACCGAAAAGGTTGATGTGTCAGCCGCGTCTTAAACAATCACTCAGCAAATACATCACAAGGCGGAGCCTCAGTCGACATTTCAATAAGGACGCAAATAAAAAAATACTTGAGTCGCGCTCTGCGAAAACGGGGTTAAATGCATGTGCAGTCCGCTCAGGCTAATTAAGGACGACACTACTTTTCGTTTAAAGAAGGTCTCTTCTTAGCAAAAACAAATCCAGTTTCGGCGGAAAGTGTCGTCCCTGATAAGCCTGTTCGGACTCCACAGGCTAATCTGGGTCGACACTTTACGCGCATGCTTTAAACCCCGTTGCACAGAGCGAGCCTCACTTCAAGTATGTTTCATATGTTTCATGTCCATCGTAAGTTGGACACACACATTCATGGAGAAGAATTCATATAAGTTTTTAGTAAATTGTTTTCTAATCCATTTTTGTATGAATATAATCGATATTTCATGTTCAAATTATCTAAAAAAATATTGTTTAAACCAAGTTTCCCTTGTTTTCGATTTTTTTTTTATAAAACGCGTCCAGTTCCGTTCTGTCCTACCTACATCGGATAGTTTGATATAGCATAATAAACGTGTCTGCTACTTTATCCTTCAGACCGAAAGGCTAATAACAACGCGAAGGAGACAGATACTTCAAGATTTAATACGCTATAAGGACTTAATCACGTTCAATATCGCGAAAAGCATTGGGAAAAACACCGTCTCGATCAATATAATATTGATACAGTGTGACTGTAATTCGATTACTGTCTCCCAGTGCACGGTTTTGTCTTGTTTCTTTTCGTCTGCTAAATGATTGAAAGTTGTTGACGCAGACAAAGGGATTGGATTAGACACCGTAGAATTCCTTTGGGAGCCGGGTTTGTCTGCACCGAAAAGGTTGATGTGTAAGCCGCGTCTTAAACAATCACTCAGCAAATACATCACAAGGCGATGCCGCCGTCTATGTTTCGATCAAGACGCAAATGTAAAAATACTTCAAGTATTCAATCTTTCCCGATATATTCCGCCTTTATAGGCTTTTTCAAAGTTGGTTTAAAAAAATTGACTACATTGTCTTGATGTTTCTCAACAAAACAATTGTATATGCACTGGTAAATAGTCTTATTGTATATTGTAATATACACGTACACTTGTTTTGTTTAAAAACGTAAAGAAAATGTAGTCAATTTGTAGAAACAAACTTTGAAAAAGCCAATTAAGGCGAAATCTATAGAAAAGAGTGAGAACTGTTCTGTTTAAATTTACTTTTATCCCTACTGGATACGAAACTGAGCACTTTAAACTTACTTTAATCCCTACTGGATACGAAACTGAGTACTTCAAGTATGTTTCATATGTTTCATTCTAAGTTTAGCACAAAACATGATGAAGAAAAATTTATATTAGTTTTTAGTTACTCATTTTCTTATCCATTTGTGTATGAATGTAATTCACATGTCGTTTTCAAATTATCTTAATAAATACTGTTTAAACCAAACGGATTTTGTTATAAAGCGCGTGGAGTACACTGTCCTACCTTCATCTTTGCATGCGCTTTTCAAGATAACGAACTATTCGTAGTATGTTCAGTAAGACATCCGTCTCAAAAATAGCCCAATGAGCAATCTATTTAATATCTAATTTACTGTTTAATTCATCCGTAAAGCATGTTAATACCCAAGGAATTCAATATGCATTTTGACATGTATATACCGAACACCAGTGCAAATTATCGTATCAAATTTGTATAATGGAGCTCTTTCATAGATCTTCAATGAAAAGGAGGGCAATTGAAATTAAGATGCTCTTCATTTACCTCCATTGGATAAATGTGAGCGCAGTTAATATGTAAAAAAAAAAAACAAAAAAAAAACGAA